>JAJMHK010000017.1:0-115953 GCA_030566005.1 Yamadazyma tammaniensis | reverse complement strand
GTTGAAGTGGTAGTGGTAGTTGAGATGTCAGGTTCTGAGGAAGGGCCCGGGGTGACAATGACCACAACCGGAGTCGAACTTATAGTTGTCGTGAATGTGGTAGGAGGTTCATCAGGAGGGCCAGTTGAAGTGGTAGTGGTAGTTGAAATGTCAGGTTCTGATGAAGGTTCAGGTTCTGAGGAAGGTTCAGGTTCTGAGGAAGGTTCAGGTTCTGATGAAGGTTCAGGTTCTGAGGAAGGTTCAGGTTCTGAGGAAGGTTCAGGTTCTGATGAAGGTTCAGGTTCTGAGGAAGGTTCAGGTTCTGAGGAAGGTTCAGGTTCTGATGAAGGTTCAGGTTCTGAGGAAGGTTCAGGTTCTGAGGAAGGTTCAGGTTCTGATGAAGGTTCAGGTTCTGAGGAAGGTTCAGGTTCTGAGGAAGGTTCAGGTTCTGATGAAGGTTCAGGTTCTGATGAAGGTTCAGGCTCCGAAGATGTTTCAGGTTCTGAAGATGTTTCAGGTTCCGAGGAAGGGGTAGGAGTAGGGGTTTCCACGACAACACCTGTGCTTCCTTCAGGATACGTCGTAGTGTAAGTAGTGGTGAAGGTGTTAGTACCTGGAATGGTGGTTGTTGGTAAAGGCACATGAACAATTTCAGTTGCAGTATAATTTCCAGTTAAACTGTCCGGAGGAGCAATAGTTTCAGTACTAGTTTCGCTTCCAGTCCAATTTTCGGTTGTGGTTGTTGTTGTCACAACACATTGCGAATCATTGGTAGCTTCATATAATGGCATGTTATCTTGATCCCATTTAGTACCATTTGGCAGAGTAACATCAAAATAAAAGCTAGAAGGTCCATTCTTATTATAAAATATCATCTTCAAAGGATAAGATTTTCCTCCTTCAAGCTGCACTGTATATGTTGGTTGGTCTGGCCAGAGAACGTACATGTCTGCCTTATTGCCACTAGTTTCCTTAACATCACCGCAGCAACCAAATGCAGCACCAAGGGTAAAGGACAAGTGGTCACCAATTGAAGTAAAATCAAATTTATAAGTTCCAGATTCTTCAGCGTAAAAATAACCTGAAAATCTCAAAGCAAAGTGATCAACATTTGTTGACCTACCATAAAGGTATTGATAATTTACAGGTGTATCATACCCTGTCCCTTGATATCCAAAGCTTATTTGTTTTCGTCCATGAATCGTATAAGATGATGGCATACGGTCAATTACTTGAAGATAGGCGGTATTCGTATCGGGTTGTGAATCACCTCGTGCAACGTTGTCAATAAATTCAACTTGTAACCCAGACTCAACTTTATCAATAACACAACCTTCTGCCACGACAAGGGTGAATGTCGATAAAGCTAGTAATAAGTATTTGCAGAGCATTTGAACTTGAAATACTTATGAACTTATTAATAAACGGCTGATGTAGCGGTTAATTTTTAAGGCGAAAACGGGTATATTTATACCAGCAGTTATCAGAATTAAAACTCAATAATATTAAAATGAATTATACAGTTTTGAAGTTAAAATTGCTTTTGGCTGACCCCTTTCCTAATTTTGATTAATAATTGCTTCATTTAGATAAATCAGAGGAATAGGGTGCACAAAAAAGTCTTAGAAAAATACAATTTATCTGTGAAGTTTAGTAAACATTCAAATATTACCTGTTTTGATTATGATTTTACCAAACTTAGATTAAAAGAGATTCAATTTTATAATAATTATCGTATCTGCAATGTGTATTAAGTCTTGAAATAAGAAACCTGATTAGCGTTTGTGAAAGAGGGAATTAGACCATTGTTTAAAATGCAGCTGCAAAGAGTAGTAATACCATAATCAAGATCATGGTTTGCAAGTACTGTTTATCCAATTTCGGCATATTTTGTGACGAAACAAGAAGGTGCCTGAGTGTGATTGTTTGCCTGTTAAGAACAACCGGGATTTTGAAGAAAAAATATTCATAAGTTGCCTGCTTGTTGCGGATCATAACTTTACAAATGTTTTCCAAGACATTTTAGATCCTCATCGTTCTGATTCTGGTTGTTAAAATGCACTATTAAATTAACATAATATATTTGAGGCGGATGAGCTAAAATATGTTTCAATAATTGATGCAATTATTCAAATTTCTAAAAACAAAAAGCAAATATCGATATACGTAGTTTGAACTTTCGTATCTGCAAATATTCTAACTTTTGAGCATAAAATATTTTTTAAAACCAGCATTAACTGAGTCCCTTTTAAGCTTTGCTATAAAGAGTAATCGCAAGTCCGAATTTGGTAATTTTTTTAACATCCAATTTGGGGACAGGACAAGTTGCAGTTAGTAGTAAATGACTTGCTGCCAAACTACATCTATTGTTGCAAACATAAGAAAAATCCCTTAAGACCATTGTCTTTTAGAGGATTTCTCGGTTTTTGGTAAAACATCGCAATTTTCTAGTTAGGGTCTGCCGGTGATTTCCTATTCTAGCCTTTGTTTTTACAAAACCTCTTTTATGAAATGCAGGATTGATTAAATTAGAGAGTTGTGCAGAAAAATCAATGCACCACGGTCCTCAACAATGTTCCTGTGTGTGGTAATCCAATGGATTGGCTTTGCCTTCATGCAAGAGTTGCTATTATAAGTAGTTATTATGGACAATAGCAATTACTCATAACTTATCCAGTAATTGTAAAAAAAATATTGGCGATATTTTATCGATCGTTTTAGGTATTATTAGATTTGAACAATGGAGACGCTTATTATCTAACTTCATTAGGCTCTTTAACGTTTCTTGCTGTAACTTATGCTTTCTATTGGACAGAGGTGTAGGTGAAAAGACTGTCGCCTTGTATTTATTTTATCCTAAAACTGGCTAATAAAGTTCCAAAATAGGGAAAATGCTGATCTATTGTAGCACATAATGCTTAAAAAATAAGATAAAACAATGAGCATGAATATTGAACCCTGTGATCAAGAATACTTCCTCTTTCGGAATGGTTTTTTCATTTTTTAGTATTAAAGTACGAGGTTGAATTCCTTAGAAAAGCGAAGCAGTAAACTATTTCTAATTATTCTCTAGTTGCATTATTGTTAGAGTATACAGGAGAATAAAACTTTATTTTTGCTACATGCTAAAAAACATCTGCTGAATAGGGGAAAAACCAACGGGTAAACGTGTTCCTCTAAAATTTGAATAAAGAGTCAACTGAAAATAGAGCGTAAATTTCGAAATGCCGAATATGTGTTGTTCATTTCCTAGTTAGGCTTTCTCTTGACCAATCTAAGTAATCTTGTTCTGAACCTTTATTTATTCAAGTTACATCATATGGACAATTGATCTTGTGGAATAGTTGTATTCGATTGTGTTAATATAATTTTCCAAAGAGTTGGTACCTTCTTAGTAAAACGAACGAAGACTTTAAAGAAGCGAGTCTTCTAATCTAAGCAAGACGTTTGTACATCTAGAGAAATTAGTTCTTGGAGAAGAAATTCCTATGTTTTGAAGCGACAACAAAAATTCCATTCATCGTTTCTTGACTGTACAGAGACTACCACAGAAAGAAACACAATGCCGAGCTCTTCGGACTTTGTTAATCATCATAATTATGCAGCTTGATATTTTCTTGCCGGGATCCAATCTTTAATCCACAAGTCCAGCTTCTTTTATGATAAATTCTAAGGATAGACCCGTTGTACTTTGAATTGACTGAATTCTATTGAGTTACAGATTTGTGCTGTTGAATTTCATTTCCGCTTATAGGCAAATACTGACAGCTACTTTCGTACTTTCGCCGATCATTTTTAATTTTCCTTTTATGAAGTTTCCTTCATTTAACCTGTAATGTAAAATATTTAATAGATCTGGCGTCAAAAAGTTTTCCTACGTTTGTCTTAAGAAGTAATTTAATTGCCAAATTTGGGACTTTTAGTTAAAATGCAAAAGTAAAGAAAATGTCACCTCCTTTTAATAAGAGAACCGAAAAGTGTTGTGCTAGCATTTTCCGATTTTCAAACAAAAACGGTTGGATTCTGTCCATTTTTGGAATAAAAAAGTCGAGGGCTCATAATGTAATTTAGATTTGCACAAATCGCAAAGATTTGCGATTTGTGCAGGGATAACCTTTACAAGTAGAATTACATGATAATTCTCCTGTAGATAGGCCCATTGTTCAAATGAGGTGGAGTTTGATTGTACGCTATAATTGTTTTGCATAGAAAGTCAATTTTGACCAAAACACGACTCTCCGCCTCTTTGAGTCATATTCTATACAAATATTAAGTTTGTCTTCTAGTTGGTAAAGCTCTAAAAAAAATCTACAATCAGAACTAAGGACTGAAGTTATATCATTGTTCTCATTTTACGTTAAACGTAATTAAATTTCAAAGCTCCTCATACATAACGCGAACCATCAAAGGAAATTGGTACTATTTGCGCTGTTTCATGTATCCGTATTTGTCTACAAACAATTAACATATCATAAAAATAATTTGAAATAAATCAAGTCAAAGCTGTGGTAGTTATACTTGATTTTTTAATTAATGTTTTTACTACCAAAACATCAAAATGGAGAATTACTAATCATGATAGATTTTGGATGCTGGGGAGTACTACTTGATGTTGTGTTATGATTTGGATTAGTTACTTATCGGAGGGGTATAATTAATAAAGCTGAAAGTGGTAGAGTAAAGGCAAGTGGGAATTTCTAAACATACGTTGGTAGTTAGAACTACACTCAAGCAGATGTCAAGGGGCCGAATGAGTGTCTATGTTGGGAAAGAATGAAAGTATCCTTCAAAATTAAAGTCTCTAAAATCTCAGCATTCACTCTGGTAGCGGAATAATCTTTCTAATGCAAAAGAATACCGCTTTGTAACATGTTCACATGATTGCACTAAGAATGCGGGTGCAGTAGGTCAGAGTTTTATAGTTTCATTTTTGGCAATGTTTCTTGTGTTCATAATCAATTTTGTTTGTGTTATTACTCTCTCAAAGTTTTCTATACAATGCTCATAACACATTACCTTTCCTTTTTAGGTTGTTTGCAGCCTTTTTTAAAGACTTCAAACCAAGACTCGTTTATAGATAATGGATTAAAGTTGCAATTAAGTATTTCATAACCGGGAGTTCAGATATGTTTATAGATCCAAATTCCATTAACCCAACATTCGTCACTGTAGAGTTACGCCTTTGTGCTTAAACAATTTTCACCATAACTGCATATTAAAGAATACACAGTATATTAAAGAATACACACCAATTAGTGCCAAAATTGGATTAGATATCAGTATTCTTCAATGGTGGCATAATTTCACCACCCGATCCTTAAATCCTTAAGGATCCTTTGTATTTCTTCCAAGATGTGATCCTTAATTTCTGGATATAAAACCAAACTCCGCTCAAAATGAAAATAAGTACGCCAATATAAACAAAGCGATTTTTCTGCAACACAAAATGGCAATGAGGTTTACGGATTGATTAAATAGCAGGGCTACATAGGTGACAGTATATATGAAAAAGTCAAACCCTTGGCTCTTGATTCGAAAGCCCAGTTTCATCTGAATAATCTGTAACAAGAGTAGTAAAAATGACACCATAACTCCCACAATAGACAAATAAGAATGCAATTTCACCAATTCCACCACTTCCATTTTTAGCACATATGGAACCAAAAGTCATGGGTTTGTTCTGTAGATTTTTAATTTCCCGTTTATAGGCAAATTATTCTTACTTTCCGAAAGAAAACATTTAGTTTCTTATCTTGCCGATCAATATTGATTTTGCCTATCTGCAAGATCCATAACTTAACCTCTACAATGTAAAATATTTAGTACAGCCAGCATCAAGTATATAAGAGATTGAACAAGAGGTGCTATTTTGCGCATTTCAGGACATATACGGCAGGATTTTATCCGTCTTTGGAAAAGACTAACATCTTCCTATATCACAGCTCATAACGGTTTTTCTTTTTTTTTTTTTTTAATCTATATATTTTTTTCTTTTGGGAAATTGCGATTTAGATATAGAAATTGTGCTACGAGAATACAAAGCCAATAGACTTGTTGGTTATTGTTCAAAAGCGGTGAATTTTGTTTTTATATTAGACTTGTTTTGCATATAAAATCAAAGTTGATCAAAGCACGACAAGTCTCCACTTCAAGGTGAACAAAGAAAATTTTGAAATTAAATTATTAATACGTATTACTTGTTTTGTTTTCTATCCGGATTTGTTACTAAGAATTGGACGCAAGATGGCTTTGTTCAGTTGACTTTGGCTAAAGCCGAGAGACAACAAGGCTTCATATTTCTAATTCCCAGTCAAGCTCATTAAACAAAATATACTTCGAAATAGTTTGATCGATTTCGTGGGAATACCAGCCCCTAAACTTTTCAACGATAAGGATATATAAGAAGAAAAGTTTAAATAATGGCTTCTTAAGTTTATTTTTATTTGTGACTATTGATTTTATCACCGAAACACCAAATTCGGTGATTTGCCTTTTTTAGATAAACGTTAAAAATTTCAAGTCTATCTTCTCCTTGTTTAAGGAAGAGTGCTCTTTATATCACATTTAATTGATGGTCTCTCGTGTGCAAGGACTTTAGCTTTACAAGAAATACTTCCAAGTGTATGAATATGCCAACTAATGCATCTGTGTTATCTTTACTTTGTTTGTGTTTGGCTATCATGTTTTTGCTATAAGTGTAGATAAGCAGTGGTTCGCATCAAGCTTTTTGCAGCCAGGCTTTAATTCGTGTACAGATTTCGTGCGTCAAAACAAATTTCTGAAATTCCCTTTTTCACACTTTACAGTCTTTTTGTAGGACGTAATTTAAATTTTGTATCTGAATATTGAATTTCGGATCATATTCCAAGACAGTTTAAGCATATTAAATGAATGCTTGTTTCTTCTTTTTCTCTTTGCTGCTTCATCTCCTCATCTCGATTTCCTAAATTTATTCAGCGATATCAGATTTACTTTGGCGCATCAACAAATGGGACATAATAAAATACCACATGCTTACTATAGATAATTGAATGAGTCTAATGGTGGAAACCAATCTGTTGACCAACTTTTGGCTCGTTAATGATGTTCGGTTAGCACCGGATTTTGGCTCTTTTTTCCGAACCGTTGAAAAATTGCTCTGAAACATCAGAGTGGGCTACGAACCTAGTATTTAACCATAACTTCAAACTATTCACAGTAATTGCAGAATATAAAATCAATAGTTTTTGATTTTATTGTATGAAAAGTTAAAGAATTACCCACTTAAGTTAGACAAGTGGGCAATACGAAGGTCGTATCGGCATTCCACCACCATTAATTGGCTTAAATCATTTTGTGGGACCTCCTGTCGGAATTTCCGAAAGTGAGATGCCCAAAATGTCAAACCATGACTACCAACCAACTGTTCAAAGTAGTCAATCATGTGACAAAGTAAGACAAGTAAGTTTCATTTGCTGATCTCTGCTATTGCCATCTAAAAATTCCACCGTTTAGCCAATAGTGAAACTGCCAATCCCAAGCGTTAATCACAACTCCGTCAGGAGCGAGCTTAGATAATGTCACCATGAAGACAACTTCAAAAGCCATAAGTTAAACGCCTAAACTAGCCATAAGTCTCGCTCCGCTCACGGTTAATGGCTAGTTTATCCGTATAATACCAACATAAACGTTAATGTTAAGCATCTAACTGCGTTCCTTGGATATTTTCATGCAGGTATAATTTAAGCCAAGTTTCTCATCGGAAAGGTTTGTTGCACCGTAAATTCTTGGCATCAGTGAACCTTTGACAAATCATATTGTTGGGCTCCTCAACAGACCCGACTCTTCTGAAAACAACATTGACCAAAGGTATGTGACAAGATTAAACAACTTTATAAATGGCAAAAGCACCTTGATAACATTTACTTATGTTGTTAATTAAAAGTTTATGGACTTTAAAATTTAAATGGGCTCAGAATGCGTCCATCCAACACCACATCCAATCACTGTCGATCAATTTTGTTCTTGGCAGGAGTTACGACAAAATGACATTGCGAGTTTCCATTCCTGATTAATCTGATAATTCCTTATTGGGTATATGAGACAGCTTATATGCAAGGCTAGCTTATTGTTGCAAAAGTTAAGTTTCTTTGAAAGGCGTTATTTCATTCGCTATAAAAGGATCAAAATATCCTTCTTTCTGTAACAATGGCTGCTGAAAAAAGTCCTACCACTACCAAGTCTTCTGACTTGGAAAAAGTTCCTAGCGTAGATAACAAGCAAAGCCAGTCAGACTTGGAAAAAACTTCTAGCATAGATGATAAGCAAAAGCATTCAGACTTGGAAATTCAATCTCAAGCGAATGAATTACATTTGATTGATTCCGAGTCCTCTACTCAATACACCAAGAGTAGAGGTGTAAGACGTATTGAGAATATGAAGATCCTTACCGAAAATGTCGAAAACGGTAAGAAAGTTTATTATGTCTTGAGTGCATGTATTATTATTATTGCTTGGGTCTACTCATTTGATGGTGCCACAACTAATAATTATTCAGTACCAGCAACTTCATCCTTCAACAAGCATTCTATGCTTTCTACCTTGAGTATAGCTACTGCTCTTATTGGTTCCATTATGAAACCAATCTTAGGTAAGATTTCAGATATTACTTCCAGACCTTGGTGTTACGCTTTATCTTTAGTCATTTATACCATCGGTACAGTAACTGCCGCTTCTTCTTCTTCAATCAGTGCCTATGTTGTGGGTGAAGTCTTAACAACTGTAGGTGTCAATGGTATTAGTTTCATGAATTCCGTTATTGTTGCTGACTTGACTCCATTGAAATGGAGAGGTTTCTTTAGTGCCTTATTGGGTACTCCATATCTTATCAACACTTGGTTCGCTGGATTGATTGTAGATGCTATTTTGAAGAGAAATTGGAGATGGGGTTTCGGTATGTTTGCCATTATTATGCCTGCTGTTGTCGTTCCAGCTGTTAGTGTCTTGGCCCATTATGAACACAAGGCACAAAAATTAGTCCCAAAACATAACAAACCAAGAAAACCTTGGTATATTATTTTAAAGACAGCCTTAATTGAAGTTGACGCTTTCGGCTTAATACTTTTAGGTTTCGGTTGGTCCTTATTGTTGTTACCCTTCTCATTATATCCATATGCCAAAAGTGGTTGGAAGAACCCAAGTATTATTGCTATGATTATTACAGGTGCTGTCATCTTGGGATTGTTTGTCCTCTATGAAACTACCATCTGTCCTAAATCTTGTATGCCTTCCAGGGTCATAAGAAATAAAACTTTCCTTACTTCTGCTTTGCTTGATTTTGTATATAAAATGAATGGAAGTATTAGAGGTTTGTACTTGACAACAGTGGTGTGGATCACCAAAGACATTTCCAACCAAAATTGGACTTACTACAACAATATTATGACTATGTCCTTATGTTCGTTTGCAGTTCTCGCTGGTATTATTTGTAGAGTCACCCATCGTTACAAGTACATGCAAATATTTGGTTTAGCTATCAAAATTATAGGTTATGGAATTATTGTTAGACCAAAGGGAAAAATTGCCTCTTTAGCAGCTTTCATCTTTTCCCAAATTATCATTGGTTGGGGTGGTTCTTTCCAAGTAACAGGAACAAGAGTGAGTTCTCAGGCTTCTGTTCCTCATGAAGACATGACTTTAGTAATGGGATTATTGTCTTTATTCTCAAACATCGGAACTGCTGTTGGATCTTGTATTTCTGGACCTATTTGGACTTCTAAATTACCAGGATATTTAAGAGAATTCATGCCCGAAGGTACCAGTGAAGCTGACATTCAAGAATATTTTACCAATGTTAGTTCCTTGAGAGCTTTACCTTATGATTCACCAGAAAGACAAGCAGCTATTAAAGCATACAGTTATGTGACTTTCTACTTATTCACTCCTTGTGTTTGTATCGAATTCGTTAACTTCGCGTTGGGTTTCTTCCAAACTAATTTCTACTTGGGTGATACGCACAATGCTATCGAAGATCAAGATGGTATGGATAACACTGATCCAACCAAAGAAGCAGTAGCCCCTCAAACCAAGAAAGAAAAATTCCTCCATCTTTTCAAGTAATGGTATCATAATATATTAATAATTAACATAAAAACGATTGTAGCTTTAATTAAATCCATCCAAAAGTTGAACTCTATCATGATCTCGTACGTAACAGAACAACTGGAAACGTAAAGAGAATGGTCCTTTAGAAGACTTGACATAAAATTATCACAAAAATTGTAGCAATACGAGTTCTGACTCACAAGAATCATAAAGATTTTTTTGCAGCTTCGCTTTTCCTAAGAGGAAAGCTACGGAATTTTAGTTCCGCAGCGTTTTTCCGAATTTATATTGAGTGTTTTTCGCGTTGATTTTCTTCTCTCTTAAAAATGTTTAAAATAACTTCTGTGAATTTTGCAAAATGTGTTCAAGCCTTAAAACAAAAATTTAATAAAAAATTCATTCTTGAAAACTGGTAGAAACAAAACCAAAGTTCAATTTAAACAATTTTTTACCATATTTCTTTTATAAAATCATATGTAATTTCAAGATTTGTCTTACATCAATGGCCAAGAAGTAATGAAGAGACATGCTGCGCATCCCAGTCTTACTATTATGCGTAGATTAGAAATTCGCAACTTGGCAAGCCACTACTAACAGTTGTTCAAGGCTAGCGGCTAATATGTACGTTGAAGACGTTGAACAATTTATTATTTCTAGTAGGTATTATTATGATAGAAAATACAGAAATATATTATTATGCAATAAAACCGAAATAAAGTTGGGGAGCACTCCCTCAAGAAGAATCAATACCATAACAAAATAAAAAATGAGATAATCATTAGCTATTACAAAAGCCATAAACTAAAAAGCAAGAAAAGCAATGGGGAACCGATTGACTTGATGGCTTTAGCTTCATAGGTGGATACTTGAGGAGCGGTTTCACTAGTTGAACCAACAGTAGAGGAGCCCCCGTGTGAACCACCATTATCACCATTATCACCACTATCACCATCAGAGCCATTGGATCCATTTGATCCGTTAGACCCATCTGTGCCATTAGCACCATTAGAACCATCAGAGCCATTGGAACAGTCCTTGCCTTTATTACATCCAGATCCATTAGAACCATCTGAACCATTAGAACCATCTGAACCATTAGAACCATCTGAACCATTAGAACCATCTGAACCATTAGAACCATCTGAACCATTAGAACCATCTGAACCATTAGAACCATCTGAACCATTAGAACCATCTGAACCATTAGAACCTTCAGAACCATTAGAACCTTCAGAACCATTAGAACCATCAGAACCATTAGAACCAGAACCAGAACCAGACAGATCCCGGACCTCCACTGCATTTCTTGCAAGGAATTACTTCGGTCGTAGTACAAATAGTTGTGTAGACAGTTTCTTTCTCTGCACCATTTGGAGGTTTTGTAATTGTGAGGGTGGTTATGTAGGTTGTTGTTTCAGATTCAGTTACCGTAGTGGACTTGTTGGAATATGGACCAATGGGAGTTGGGGTTTCAACAAAAACTTTGGTGATTGGTACAGTTCCCGAAGTATAAGTGGAAGTGTAAGTGGTTGTATAACTATTGGTTCCAGGGATAGTAGTTGTTGGAATAGGTGTTGTAGTGATAACAACCGTGACTGGATCACCAGGATTTGAAGGAGTCTTTGTTTCAGTACCAGGAACGGTTCCAGGAGTAGTAACTGTAGTTGTGAGAGGAGGAGGTTGAGTTATAACGACAGTGACAGGATCGCTAGGATTAGATGGGGTCTTAGTTTCCGTTCCTGGAATCGATCCTGGAGTTGTTATTGTGACAGTACTTGGAGGAGGCTCAGTAATAACGACTGTAACGGGATCGCCAGGATTAGATGGGGTCTTAGTTTCAGTACCTGGGGTAGCTGGAGTTGATGGAGTAGTAGTGATTGTGACAGTACTTGGTTGTGTAGGTGTAGATTCGGAAGTAGGCTTAGATGTAGATTCAGAGGTCGTTTCAGATGTGGATTCTGAGGTGGATTCTGAGGTTGATTCAGGGGTTGATTCTGAAGTGGATTCTGAGGTGGACTCTGAAGTGGATTCTGAGGTGGACTCTGAAGTGGATTCTGAAGTGGATTCCGATATAGATTCGGAGGTTGATTCTGAAGTGGACTCGGAAGTGGATTCTGAAGTGGATTCTGAAGTGGATTCTGATATAGATTCAGAGGTTGATTCAGAGGTTGATTCTGAAGTGGATTCTGAATTATTGCCTCTTTGGGTGTATTTTTAGCACTTTTTGGCTTTAAGATACGAAACTCATTCCATGGCAAAGGAATTCTAAATGATGCTTCAACTGCATTATTTTCTATGCTTTGGAATTTATAGTACGAAAATGAAAGTTAATTTGTAGGACGTAAACGCATATAGTATAGATGACAAGAAATATGGGACATAGTTTTACGAAATGTAAAGACCAGCCATGTTTCTCGTTATTTTTTTACTACTTTGAATAGAAAAGACTGTGATTTGGATAACCACAAAACTAGAGATGCATGTAATAACTTAAAGGCAACCTTTATAAATGAGTTTTGCTGTTGGTCTGCGAAGAAAAAAACACCACACTTAGACGGTGCATAAACCACAGGCACACCATAAATTTGTTCTATAAGAGTTAAATTATATTAGTTGGACCAACTGTGTGTTAGCCGAAGTGTTATTCTGATAAGCTTGAAAATTCGTTTATAGAAGTTGAACATTCGGCAACGTTTTGTTCTGATTTGCGCCAAAAAAATGAATCTTCGTATCTGCATATCATATTTAGTCAAAACTAATCAAGAAAACCAGCGTTAAGTTCTCCACTTTCATAAGAATGCCAAGTTTGGCAACGTTCCACTTCAAATGCAATTTAAAAGTATGTTTGATGGCTAACCCTTTCAAAAGTATTGAATGTGGAATTTGTCCGTTCTTGGTAAAAACTAATACTTTGCTATTTAAGGGGTTCGTAAGTATCTTATTTTTCAAAGTGCAGTTTAGAAAAAATGCGACTAGTGCATGAATATGACTTCTGTAGGTCAACTAGGAGGACAATGTCGACTGCTGATCATTGTCTAAATGAGGTATAATTGTTTCCGCCTTAGGCTTTTCATGCATCCAAAATTCAATTATCCCAAACACGACCTATCGCTTTAAGAGTCCTCCTTCCTAAATAAGGAATATTTAGGATCGAATTGGATAGTACTTGGATTGTACTTGGGCGATCCGATATTTTGACTTGGCATGGCGCAGCAAAATATAGTTAACATCTGCAATCAATAGTAGGTCCGTCTGAGTGAAATTTAAAGTTCCGACAATAAACCACGCTCCTATTATTATGCACAATTTTGCCTTAAATAAGTTATTATTATTATTTCCGATTGTTGCGTTTTGCTTCGTTCGATATCGGACGAATTACAATACATACTGAACCCTTCAATCTCTTTCAAAAATAATGAATTGAAATAAATTCCAAGTAGTACTACTGTGAAGCAAAATCTTAGACGCGAGAACCTGAAATAAAATTCTTTTATGCCTAGCAATACTAATGTAAGTAAAGAGTTTTCACAAACATTGATTACATCTGAAAAGATACCCCTATTATGATTTTCTCAAGGTTTTTTTTCTTAAGGCAACAAATAAGTTAGCCACAAAGTAGTCAAAAAGTGTAATTGTCCCCAAAGGTTTTTTTGTCCGTTAATTGGGATAGTGAAATGGAATAAAATAGACAGATGAAATGCCAAATCGATAAGGAAAGAATAGATTCTTTGAAAGTCAACAAATTGACAATAATATTCAGGAATGGAAACTAAATAAAATTAGACAACATATATATCACCAATGAATTATCCATTGAGCCTTATACCGTGAATGGATGTGGAAGAAAAGTTAGAAGTCGATGAAATGTAACAAAAATACACTAAGTCCAGTACCTACTCTAGAAAGGCAAGTGAGGTATATTTTTAAAGGAGTAATAATTCCTCTAATATGGAGCAGGTATTATAACGAATCAGGCAGAGAAAGCATTAAGACTACCGATCTAGATGATGGATGTTTGCTTACACTAACTTTATACCCCCGTTATCTAATATAGGTAGTCGATGTGTCATGTAATATCCAAGCGTCCAATTCAAAACAAATTACAAACCAATGTACCTCAGGTACCTGTGATGGAGAATAAGTTTAATTTATGTTCTTAAGGTAACTTGATGCCAAACTTGTTACTAACCGAGCAGTGCTCAAAGCAAGCTCTTAGTCGCACTTCCTTTTTAGGATCTTTGCAACCACTCTTAGCAAAGACTTGTGCTTAAAAGTTAACAATGGCATATGTATGCCCTGATTTCAATCCTGAGCAAATCAGCTTCATTCGTCTTTTATTGCTATCGTTCTTGCGTTCAGTAGTGAAAAAGAACAAAAGTTAACTTGCATCAGGCAATGCTCGTTCCTAAGAGCATAAAAGGGGTAACATAGTTTCAAATTTTGACAGAAATAAGATATATTAACTAAAACTTATAAATTATCTGGCCAGTACAGTGGAGGATTAGGAACTTGATATCCTTTAACAATAGACGGATTTGAGAGTAAATTTTTAATCCATTTTTTGACTCTTGGAAATTCATCAAACGGAATACCAATAGTTGGAAGATAAAAGGCCCAACCTAAAGCAAGGATATCAGCGAGTGAGATATGCGGTCCAACCAAATACTCACTTCCTTGATTTCGTTTCAAGTATTCTTCAACCACTCCATAAACTCTCCTGGTTAACTCTAAATATCTTTTCTCACTATCAGGATTCTTCCCCAGAACAAATTTGATAAAATAGTTTGCTTGACTTTGCATTGAACTGACCTCAGCCATTTGGAAAAAGGTGAATTGTAATTGTTGATAATATTCTGGTGTACCAGGAGCATAGCTGAACTTTCTTTCTTTGTCATAAGTATCAGCTAAATATAATAAGATCGCGGCACTCTCAGCAATAGTTGTATTAGTCAGTTTATCAGTTAAAGCAGGAATTTTTCCATTAGGATTTAATTTTAAATACCAATCTTTCTTCTGATCACCTTCACTAAGACTAACTTGATGGAAATCATATTTTAAACCTAAAAGTTCTAAGTAGATTGGAATCTTGTATCCGTTTGGAGATGTAGCTCCGTAAACAGTAATATCAGCCATTATAATTGTATTAATGAAAGAAGAATTTTGGTGCCTTATATACTATACACGGCGTAAAGAAAATTACTAAAATTCAACTAACACGACTTGCGGCGCTGACAAATCAGTAAAGAATTAGGAGAAAAAGACATATATGCATGAATTTGTAAGCCGCAACGAAGAAATGATTGGAGCGGCGTTAACCATCGGACCTAACCATGTATATTGACAGCATTTATTACTAATTTGGTAGATATTTTTGGGCATAAAAACAATGGTATGAAATTCAACGTGAATAATCATTATATTGAATTTTGATTTTGCGGGCTTACTATTTTCAAATAAAAGTGAAAGATTATATGAATTTGGAACGAATACTAATTGACTACAGTTGTTATCAGATCTCAACAGTGGGGATGGGAACTTGATAGCTTCAAATAGCAGAAGTATTGGGGAGCAAATTCCTAATCCAAGTCTTAACCTTTGGAGACTCCTCATGCAGGATACCTATTTTAGGAAGACAGAAGGCAAAGAAAGGATATAAGCGGAGAAATTTGTGCTAGTAGATTGCAACATGCTCACGTACGGCTGTATTCATCAGTGATGATGATTATTTCCTATAGCGGATTAATTTCAAATTCTAAGCTTGCCATTACAAAGATACGACTGATGATAATATTTTAAACCCCAAAGTTCCATATACATTAGAAATTTGCTTAGAGATGTTGTACCATTTATTTCTAATTACAGCTCTAAATATTTGCCCGAAAAATCTATTTAAAGTCGTTTTGCAGCTGAAGTCTGCTTGTAATTTTTACACCTCATTTTCAATTACTAAAGGTGTAGTTGACACGACTTAAAAGCTTTGAAAATTACTAAAATCAAGAGGTAGATAAACCATTACCCGCATACAATTTGTAAGCGGCTGTAGTCTATGCTAATCCCCTTCAGTAGACGATATTCGAGTTTTCTATCGTGGGTGTCCTTTAAATTTTTTTACATTAAATTTCAAGCCATAATACATATATTAAAACTCTATTATACACTATTTTCTTCAACGTTTTCTTCCTTCTGGATACGTTTAGCTTTAAAATGATCATAAATCAAAAAAGCAATCGCTACAACAACCCCAAAACCAGCTAATCCCATTCCTACTCTAAAAGCATTTCTTATACCTAAAACATCTGTATCGAAACCAGGAGGTTTATTCTGAGTAGTATATCTCTCAACTGTACCTGCTAAACCCAATCCAATAGAGATAGAATAATTAACAAATGTGGCAACTAATGAAGCAGCTATACCTTGTTGATGTTTGGGGAAACTATTAGATAAAATAATAGTAGCAGCAGGAAAACTCATATCCATACCAAAGGGTGCTAATATAAATGATACAAATAGCTGTTTCCAATACATCTGGCCAACTGGTCTTGTACCATCTAAGATATTGGAGATTAAAAAAGTGGTCATGGATATGATCATAATAATTGACACTGGAATTTTTTGAATTAATATTGCCGTCACTCCTGAAGCAACGAATCCTGTTAATAAAGAGGGAACCAATCTAGCAGAAGCAACATAAAAGTTAAGTTGATCCAATTCGATCAATGTTCGTGTAGTATATAATAACCAGACTCCAAAACTGGACCATCCAGCAGCAATGCATGCCAAAACAAACCCAGTTTCACCTTTCATAACTTCTTTTGGAACAATAGGAGCCTCTACTCTACGTTCCACAATAAAAAATAACCCCAATAATATGAAACCAATTATAAAAAGGATATATACGTAAACTTTCTCCCAGCCGACATTAGGACCTTGATTAAAAGCAAAATTAATCAAAATCAATCCACCAACACCAATAATAGCTCCCAAATAATCAAATCCAGACGTACTTGGACTTCCAATATTTTTAGGGATGACAAAGTAAGCCATGATAGCCATAAACAATGTTACAATTGATAAAATCCAAAACCCCCATGGCCACCAAGCTTTACCAGTAAGTAGACTATTGAATAAACTTCCAATAACAAAACCACCAGGAGCAACAGAACCATATAAACACATAAAAATGATTCTTTTAATACCCATAGGGTAATAATGACCAATTAAAGCAACAGCATTAGGGAAAGCCAAAGAGAATCCTAATCCTTGTAAACTTCTGAAAATATCAAAAAATACAGTGGAAGTGGTGTAAGCAGAAAACCCAGCTACTAAACTAGTAACAGATATTACACAATAAGCAATTATGTATAATCTTTTGTATCCATACATGTCACCCAATCTACCAGAAACCAAGATAAATGTTCCCACAGTCAATGAGAATGCTGCAGTGAACCAAGACTGTTCACCTAAAGAATCTTGTACTTCAAAATGTTCAGCTAAAGGCTTAATGGTTATAATTGTTTGAGATAATGTGGATTGAGTAAGTAATTGGGTTAGACATATTAATATAATGAATAACGATTCACGTACAAATCCTATCTCATTATGATTAGGAATTGGTGTTATTTCTTGCTTAGTTTCAGATATATTGTCACTATTTTCTTCAAGAGTATTTGAATCAGACATTTAATGAAGTTTTAACGTTCCTTACATCGCTTAAATAAAAACTACATCTCGTTAAAAACATTAGTAATACTTTAGGTGCGCAAAATTCAATTACTAAAGTGACAGTAATTTGTCTCACAGTATCACAGAAATTAAAGAAACGCTTCTGACAAATCCAGATTTCACTGCGGAAAAACTTATTATTGTCCGAACTTTTTACTTATCAAGTTTTACGAGAAATTTGCAGAAATGGATTGAATTATTAACTAAATAAATGCGGAGAATAAAAGCTTTTAAAATTGTTTGTGAGTCAAAATTTTGTCAATCATCAAGACTGACCATTCTAAAACGCATTAAATTTAAGCAATGACGCAAGGGAAATGGATCTTCAATTCAAGGGTAAAATATAAGGAATAGGTCCTTCAGGAACAATTCCAAATGGATTGATTGTATCATGAGAAGTAAAATACCCATTTCTAATATGATGAAAGTTTGTTGTGGACTTGAATGCATCATTTTGCCAGTATAATTTTTGTAACCATTTGTGCAAAAATGGATAATCATGTCTTATCATTTTAATATTACATTTGAAATGTTGATGATAAGCAGCATCAAATCTAATAATTGTTGGATACAATCTTACATCTGCTTCAGTTAGTTCATCTCCAATCAAATAGTAAAACTTGGCATCCTTATTATTTGCATATTTTTTAGCTAATAAATCTTCCACTTTATCCAAATACTTGAAAACATTCAAAACATTCTTGGAATAAGCTTCTTGAGTTGTTGCAAATCCTGATTTATAAACTCCGTTATTAATATTATCATAGACCCATTCATTCAATTCATCAATTTGTGATTTCAAATTTGCAGGATACAATTCAAAATTATACCCTGTTAATCCATTAAAGTTTCCAAGCATTCTGATTATTTCAGAACTTTCATTATTAACAATTGTCTCTGTCTTTTTATCCCACAATACCGGAACAGTATATCTGCCTTCGTAATCAGGATTAGCTTTGAAATAAACTTTACTGAGTCTGTCAAAACCATGAAGGTGATCTACAGTCCCCTCTGACAAATCCGATTTTGGTTTAGTTATAAATTTCCAACCATCAGCATCCCAATTATAATGAACAATAGATACATCAATATAATCCTCCAATTTAAGTAATTTACGGACAATTAAAGTTCTATGAGCCCATGGACAACCAAATGAAACATATAAATGATATCTACCTTTCTCTGGCTCGAACGGACCATCTTTGCTAATCCAGTTTCTAAATTGAGAAACTTTTCTACGGAATTCTCCATCAGGTCCACTAACTCCTTTTAATACAGCACTATCTAAAACTGTTTTGGAAACCATTCTTATTTTGAAATTGTTTAATTGAAATCCACAATAGCTTTTTATACCTATAGACTATGGCTCAGTAAAGTTGCGAAAATCATTTTTATTAACATTACTAATTTTAGTAATGCCGTTAGCAAAACATTTAAGCTGCAACTTTTTAATATGCAAATTCTAATTTGACACAAACTGTTAGACATGCTTAAATCGGTATTATAAGGTATTGAATTAAGACTTTAATGATCCAATTCATTAAATACCCGGAATGACGTGAATAAGACAATAGTATAACAAAGTAATTGAATGGCCACACTGCTTGTGGTAAGATAGCAACATTTACTAGACTCAAGATCTTGACAAAGAATTGGATTCCAAGCTCTTCTACTGGTTTCAACGCTAGCTGATATCATACTAGCTATTGCCCCAATCACTGCCCAATCAGGAACTATATGCGCTGTTACGGCAGCTGTAATTATTATAGACAACAGCACTCCAATGAATACAGAAGCCATTTCTTTTTTGGGTTAATTAAATCTTCAAAGCACTATTTGTTCTGTGGTTTACGTTTGAAGACTGAGCCAGTATGAAGTAAGAGGGGCTATTAAATATTTTCGCATTTCGCTAATTAATTTACGAGATAGGAAATCACGTCAGTTTTAAAAAAGATACAATCCCAAATACATTACACTATCCGTTTTAAATTTATGTTTTATAAAAATTCCTTTGAAATAAAGGATTGACATATTCAATAATATATTTTCATTGGCTTTGGAAGGCTCGGAAATCAGATCTAGATAAGAAAATCGGAACGGAAATAGATTTGCTACAAGTCACAAGCTTCGACTGTTACAATCTCTTGTTAATTGTTGAACGATAATGGAAAGCTATTTAGGTGTTTCGAAATTAGGCTGCGAAAAAATGGACATAGCGATTCCGTCAATCAAAGTAATATATGAAAACCATGCACAGCTTCAAAATGAAATTCATGACTATTCACAAGATGCTTTATTCCTTACAATATTTGAATATGTATTGCATAACTTCTTATCCGGGCATTGCCACTTTTAAAGTCAGGGTGACTTAATCAACGGGCGGAAACAGAAAAAATCGGGAGATAGCAGAATTAGGAAATTTGCCGCGCGGTGATTAAAGGACTACTAATCCGCTTTAAGCCTATAAATACAAACTAGTCAAAGCTATGAAACCAAAAAATGTCACAGACTTTTGTAAGTACAGGGTTTACAAGTGGGATTGGTGCTATCGCTTTAACCCATATCAATAGAGATCATGCAGATTGGCATCATGTAATGCTTTGCCGTGACAGTTCAAAAGTTAAGGCTGCAAAAAATCTTACTCTTATTCAATGCAATCTTGCATCTATTTCCAGTGTCAAAAATGCGGCTCTGCAAATTAAACAATTGGTTAAAGATAACAAAGTCCCACCAATTAAGAAAATAGCTTGTAATGGAGGTGTTTCTCATATGAATCGTACAACAAAGAGTGCAGATGGATTCGAAGACACTTTCCATGTCAACGTTATTTCCATTTATTTACTTTTAAACCAGTTGTTACCAATTATAGCTGAGGATGCTTTGGTTTTTGTTACGGGAAGTAACGTTCATTGGGCTGATCAAGAACATAACCATGGATTGGTGCAAACTCCATATTGGAACGATGATAATATTGAAGAGGTCCTTTTACCAGCAAAGATTCCCGTCGATCCTAATCCAAATCTGACTAACGCTGGTGGGAGAGCTTATTCCACCAGTAAATTGGCAGTTATTTATCTTATTCGTCAATTTGCAGAAGAGTACAAAGATATTCGTTTCGTAGTGTATGAACCAGGATTTGTTCCTAGCACTGGGCTTTTTAGGGATGCTAATATTATGTTCAAAATATTAATGGTTCCTGTTCTGGGTATATTTTGGTTGCTTGGATGGTCAATTACTTCTTCAAAAGCAGGAAGACTTTATGCTGCCAATTTTTTCAATGATCAGTTATATAAATCACATTATTGTTATAGCGATCTTGGTAAAATTACAAAAACTTCTCCTGTATCTATGGACGAGAATAGACCAAAACAATTGTGGACAAGACTTCAACAATTTAACTAGTTTTATTTTGAAGAAATTCCCATTGTTAATTTTTACCAAGTAATTTCACCAAATAAGTAGTAATAAATAATTGAAAATATGGCTCATACCTTTTGTATGCAAATTAAGAAACCAAATATTGACTCGCATTTCGGAGACTATTTAAAAATATAAACGATGTTATCGTATTGTCTATTAGAGACGGCATACTTAATCTCCGCGCGGGGCTTAAAAAAGCGTTTCTCCGTACAAGCTTATAAATACAAGAACATTTGTTATTTGAAGTCAAAGAAATGTCACAGACTTTCGTAAGTACAGGCTTTACAAGTGGAATTGGTGCAGTAGCATTAGAACATATTAATAAGGACCATGCTGATTGGCATCATATAATGCTTTGCCGTAACACCTCAAAATTTAAGGCTGCAAAAAATCTTACTCTTATTCAATGTAACCTTTCTTCAATTAAGAGTGTAAATGAAGCAGCTGATCAGATCAAGCAATTAGTTAAAAATAAAAAAGTGCCTCCAATCAAGAAAATTGCTTACAATGCAGGACTTTCTCACCCCAATCGTACTACCAAAAGTGTAGATGGGTTTGAAGATACTTTTCATGTTAATGTTATTTCGATCTATATTCTTTTGAATCAATTGTTACCCATTGTGGAAGACAATGCTTTAGTATTCATTACAGGAAGTAATGCACATTGGGCTGATCAAGAGCATGGCCATGGGATGGTAGAAACACCTTACTGGAACGACGACGATCTTGATGAAGTCATTTTACCAATAAAAAACCCTGCAGACAACGACCCGAATCTGATAAAAGCAGGTGGAAGAGCTTATGCTGCTAGTAAATTAGCAGTTATTTACCTTATTCGTTACTTCGCAAAAGAATATGGAAATGTTCGTTTTGTAGTTTACGAGCCAGGATTTGTACCTTCTTCTGGACTTTTCAGAGAAGCTAATATGATGATGAAAATACTAATGGTGCCAGCTCAGGTTGTATTTCGGACTCTTGGATGGTCAACTACTCCTTCAAAAGCAGGGAAAGATTTAGCTTCTAATATTTTCAATGATCAGTTATATTCCTCCAACTATTCTTACAGTGATATAGGAAAAATCTCAAATTCATCGCCTACATCTATGAGAGATGATAGACTGGAGCAATTGTGGACAAGGCTTCAGCAATTGAATTAGTTAATTATATGATTAAGTGATGAAAATGGTTTGGTGTTATGTTTTGATCGGAAATATGTATTAATGAAAATTTGAAATTCCACACTCTAGACTGTCAAAATCAAATATAGTTATTTTCTGTTTAGTATTTCAACCTCTAGAGTATTGAAAACTCCTCAAAAGAGCATCCTACAGTAACACAAGCATCTAATCGTCTTTGCAGCCATCGCGATGCGAAAATTTTTGAGATGAGAAGATAGTGCAGCAATGGGGAAAGTATCAAAAAACACGTATAAGAAAGGCAAAAAGATCGGAAAACCTAAACTTCCTGGACATGTAGTTAAAATAAATGAGCTTGATTGGAAGCCGGTTGATATACCTGATAACTTGGAAAGTTATGAAGGATTTTATGGCTTAGAAGAGATTGATGGAGTTGATGTGGAGATCATAAATGGAAAAGCAGAATTCAAAGTAAGAGATACGAAGAAGATAAAACCAGTTAAAAAGGATGTAAAGGAAACAGCATCGGCCAATAATGATGATGTTCGTGAAGAAGAAGACAAGGAGGAGATAGAGGAGAAAGAAGCAGAAGAGGAAGACGATGAGGACGATGAGGAAGAAGAGGAAGAATTTACTGGGTTTGATGACGATATTCAAAGCAATAACGAAGAAGAAACTAACGAAATTGATAACGAAGAAAACACTCCAAGCGAACAATTAGATGAATTGAAAACCAACTCATTCTTGGAAATAAATCTTCCTGATGATAATGTTAATCTCCCTCAATGGAACAACCTTAATCTTAGTAGTTATACGCTAACAGGATTAAATGAATTGAAATTTAAAACTCCTACACCAATTCAAAAGAAGACAATACCTTTAGCAATTGAAGGCAAAGATTTGATTGGTAAAGCTACTACAGGTTCAGGTAAAACATTAGCTTATAGTATCCCAATTCTTGAAAAATATTTAACCAGATTAGAAGAATTTCAAACCAATCAGAAGAACAAAATTGTGAATCCACCTGTAGGTATAATATTTGTCCCAACAAGAGAATTAGCACATCAAGTTGTTGATCATTTAAATCAAATTTCAAAATATTTTCCTATTCATACTAATGGAATAGTTAGCATAATTGGTGGATTAGCTGTCGCCAAACAAGAAAGACTACTCGGTTATGGTCCAAGCATTATTGTAGCAACACCTGGCCGTTGTTTGGAGTTAATAGAGAAATCAGAAGACGTACTTAAACGATTAAGTTCAACTGATATTATTGTTCTTGATGAAGCTGATAGATTATTACAAGATGGACATTTTGCCGAGTTTGAAAGAATTCTTGAATTATTCAAGAAAAATAGACCTAAATTACCAACTTGGAAATGGCAAACTTTAGTATTTAGTGCTACTTTTGCTAGAGAATTATTCAATAAGTTGGATACTAAAAAACAATCATCTAATAAATCGAATTTAATAGATAATGATGAGATTTTAAAGATTTTAAATGATAAATTGCATTTCAAAGATAAGAAACCTTTGGTAATTGATGCTAATCCTACAGAAGTTGTCGCAGGACAAGTTACTGAAGCATTAGTTGAATGTGGTCCGACTGAAAGAGATTTATATTTGTATTATTTCTTGTTGGTTTATAAAGGAACAACATTAGTATTTGCTAATTCTATTGATTCTGTCAAAAGACTTGTTCCCCTTTTAAACAATTTAAATATTCCAACTTTTGCAATTCATTCATCAATGATTCAGAAACAAAGATTAAGATCTATTGAGAAATTTAAACAAGCAAGTGATAATAATGACACAGTTGTATTGGTAGCTTCTGATGTTGCTGCTAGAGGGTTAGATATTCCAAACATTGATCATGTAGCTCATTATCATTTACCAAGATCAGCTGATATTTATATTCATAGATCAGGAAGAACTGCTAGAGCAGGAAACGAAGGTGTATCAGTAATGTTTTGTTCACCACAAGAAGCTTCAGGTCCTTTAAGGAAATTAAGAAGAGTTGTTGCCAATTCAGGTAAAAGCGTTTATAATGATAAAATGTTACCGATTGAAATGGATTTAGTTAACCAATTAAAACCAAGAGTAGAATTATCATCCAGACTCGCTGATTCAAGTATTTCAACTACATCAACCAAAAAGGAATCTAGTTGGATCAAACAAGCTGCCGATGATCTTGGTATTGATGATTTAGATGATATAGATACATTTGAAGATGATGTTATAAAGAAACAAAGGAAAAGAAAAGAAAATCAATTATTAACCAAAGATGATTCTAAAGCTATTAGATATGAATTGAAACAATTATTAAGTCAACCAATTAGAAAATTAAGTAGAAGATCATATTTAACAAGTGGATTACAAAATTTAGCCCATATAATGGTTACAGGAAATACTCATAAAGAGATTTTAGGACATGAAAATGTTAATGCTTTACAAGATTTAAAGGGAAAGAAATATAAAGTAACGAAACCTAAACAAGGTAAGAATACTAATAAAAATAAAAATAGAAACAAAAAGTAAATAGAATTTTTAATTAATTATATAAAGATATGAAAATTCTAAATAAAGTCGTCATCGTCATCATCATAATATTCATCTTCATCAGATTCATCAGCCAATTGTTCGAAATTAACTTTGTATCTTAACATAGCACCAATACCACCAAAACCTTGAACAAATTGAGCACCTTCAGAAGATCTATCAGTAACGAATTCTAAATTAGCACCAAAACTTTTATAATTTTCAGCTAACCATTCTAAGAATGTTTCTTCTTTAACAATTTCCATTTCAACACCAGTTTCTTTATCTAACATATAAGATTTATCAGGTAATTCTGGATTAGCATGAACAACAACTTCATCACCTTCAGAATTTTTTAATGTATAACGAACAATATTAAGATTTTCATAAACTATAACGATTTCACAAGCTCCTAAGTCTAAAGCTTTTAAAGTATCTTCAATACCATAACAAAATTTACCAGTATCTTGAGAAATTTCATCAAAATAATCATTTAATAATTTCTTTTCTTGAACAAATTTAACATTAGCTAAAGTTTCAGCTGATAATTCAATTGCTTGATTAAAACCATTTTCACCACCATAAGAAATATCAACAATTTTAATAACTTTTTGTTGTAATCTAAGATCAAATAAATCAGATTTAGATAATTCATTCTTAAAATCTGCAGAACCTGCTAAAATTAAACCTTTAACATTAACTTTATCAGCAGTAATAAAATTTTGTACAGCAACTTCAGCAACTTTTCTCACATAATTATGTCTTTTTTCTTCTCTTAAACGACTAAAACGAACAGCAGATTGACCACCTCTACCATGCTTTTTAGGTAAATCAACTGTAAATTTATGTAATACTTCTCTATTATTACCAGTAACAGCACCAAAAAGTGCACCATTACCATCCATAATAATAAAACCAAATCTATCATCATCTTCTAATAATTCACTTAAAGCTTCAACATGAAATTTATTATCACAAAGATATAATGAAGTATTAATTGGTTTAAATGGTTCAAAATCAATATTTAATTTTTTTTCTTTACCTTCATCGGTAATGACATCACCACAATATACAACTAAACCATTTCTTGGAACTGAATTATATAACTTCAATTTTTGTTGAGTTGAAGTAATTGCAGAAAGAACAGAAAGTCTATTGACACGAGATTTAATATTTGATGCTGTACCATATTCTTCGGTTAACATTTTTTGAATAAGTGAAATTTGACCTTTTGGTGGGATAATTAATGAAATCATTGAAGTACCATTACCTCTAGCTGCTTCAAGAGCTTTAATAAGCTTTTTAACTTTCCAAATCTCAATATTTGTTTCAGCTGAATCTGACATCTTATATGGATTTGATCTATAAAAACTATACTTTCAATCTAGAATAAAATTTTTTATTCAGTCATAAAGCAGCGCAAGTTACCCTGCTACGACATATTTTCGGTGATGAACCGCCGCGCGTGTGTCGTACCCTAAAGCTTAGCCTTTATGGTCAGTGTCGCGCCTCGCGCGGATTGTAAGGAAGTAACACTCATTCATTAACCAAGTTAGTAAAAACTATTAGTTTTCAAAATGTCTTCAAGCAGTAGATATTCTGATTCTAATTCAAATTTAGTTGGAAACTCAGCCGGTAATAAAGCTGCAACTCCCAACGTAAATCAAGGCTTAAATGCCGACCAAAGTCAACAGCCTGGTCAAGAATTGGAAAATGATTACTCTTCATCAGATTCCGAAGATGAATTTGAAAAACCAGAACAAACATCAAGAAGACCAGGGAATAATGCATTCAGACAACAAAGATTAAAAGCGTATAATCCGGTATTCACAGCTAGAATGGTTATTCCATTATTAATTGTAATTGCTATAATTTTTGTTCCGCTCGGTGCAGCTATGTGGTTAGCATCTCATAGAATTGAAGATTTTGCAATTAATTATGCACACTGTGAAACAATGGCCAATGAAAATACTTGGACTGAAATTCCAGAAAAATATTTGGATTATAATTTAAAGGATAAATCTTGGAAAAAACCTCAATGGAGATTAACTACAGATGAATCACAACGTTTTGAAGATGAGAGACAAGTTTGTCAAATCCAATTTGATGTACCAACTGATTTAAAAGCACCAATTTATTTGTTCTATAGACTTGAAAAATTTTATGCTAATCATCGTAGATATGTTAAATCATATAGTGAAGAGCAAATTATTGGGCATAAAGCTACAAGATCACAAGTTAAAAATACTGCAGGACAAAATTGTGAACCAATGTCATTTGATGAAAATGGTAAAATTATTTATCCATGTGGATTAATTGCTAATAGTTTATTTAATGATACTTATAGTTCAACATTAACAAGAGTTAATGGTAGTGGAAGTGATTATGAAATGACTAATAAAGGTATTGCATGGGCATCAGATAGTAATAGATTTAAAAAAACTCAATATTCTCATGAAGATGTAGTCCCACCACCAAATTGGTATAAAATGTTCCCAGAAGGTTATAATGAAACTAATATGCCAAATATAGAAACATGGGAAGAATTTCAAAATTGGATGCATCCTGCAGGTTTACCAACATTTAATAAAATTATTCTTCGTAATGATGATGAAGTTTTAAGAGCGGGGATTTATCAAATTGATATTGGATTACATTGGCCAGTTTTGCCGTTCAATGGAGGTAAATATATTTATTTCTCACAAAGATCAGTAATGGGGGGTAAAAATGTTTTCTTAGGAATTAGTTGGATGGCAGGAGGTGGAGTTTGTTTCATTTTAGCTATTGCATTATTATTAATAAATAGTGTTAAACCAAGAAAAACTGGTGATGTAAATCTTTTAAGTTGGAATCGTGAAAATTTCCAAGAATCCCAATAGTTAATGTAAATTAGAATATACGTTTTTTTTTTGTTCAATCTAGATTTAAACTTGCAGTTATACCCGTAAAAGAAATTATCACCGACGGATATAGAGCATAGTGCCGCAGCCGTCAACGCTACTAACGCTTCGGTTTAAAAGCTTCGGCCATTTGCTTTTCATAATTAGTAATTGAAACTATTTCCGAATTAATTATAACATGAGTTCAGAAACAAAGACCTTACATATCAACAAATCTCCAGTCAAAGAACTTGATTTAACGTTTGGAAATTCAGATTCTACATTTAAAGTGGTAACCGAATCTGTCAAATTAGATGAGACCCTGGTTTTAGTCAAAAACCTATATCTTTCCAATGATCCAAGTCAAAGAGGTTGGATTCAAAAAAATGTCCCTGCTGAATATTTATATACTGAACCTATCAGACAAAACCAACCAATGAGAGCTTTCGGAATTGTTCAAATTATTGAATCAAAAGATCCTAATTTCAAACCTGGTTCCATTTATCAAGGTGTTACTCATTGGGGGAAGACTGCAGTTGTTCCTAAAGTAGGACTTCGTCAAATTGATGTTACTGCTGGCTTACCTTTAACAGCTTATTTAGATGTTTTTGGAATTGTTGGATTGACTGCCTATTTCGGACTTTTTGAAGATGCTAAATTACAGAAAGATCAAGTAATTGTTATTTCAGGTGCTGCTGGAGGTACTGGTCAATATGTAGTTCAAATTGCTAAGCATGTTATTGGAGCTAAAAAAGTAATTGGTATTGCTGGTGGTGATGCTAAATGTAATTATGTTAAATCATTAGGAGCTGATGAATGTGTTGATTATAATGATCCTAATTTTTTCACTTCCATGCAAAAAGCTTTAGGTGATGATAAAGTATGTGATATCTACTGGGATGGAGTTGGTGGATCTATCTTAGATCAAATGTTAGTTTTAACAAAAAGACATGGTACTATCGTTGCATGTGGTTCAGTTGCAGGTTATAACGATAGAGAAAAATCATCGGTTTTAAATTGGGGGCTTATTACTACTAGAAGATTAACTGTTAAAGGTTTTATTGTTTTAGATTACTTGCCAAGAGCAGCTGAAGCTATTCAAAATATTCTTGGTTACATTAAGGAAGGTAAAGTTAAGCTGGACGATAGTACTATTCAAGTTGTTGATTTGTCTAAAGAAGAAGATCCATTGCCTTTAATTCCAAAAGCTTTCAGTCAACTATTTAATGGTGAAAAGAAACCAGGTAAGTTAATTACTAAACTTGCTGATCCAAAATTATAAGATGATAGTCTTCCTTAACAGTAAATATGATTAGGCTTACGTCAATATACGTTTGATTTGATTTGATAAAGTGCAACCAAAAACTTCTTTGTTTTCTTCCATCGGTACACTCCATTGGTAGTATCCTGTATTTAGTGTATCTCCGTTTTTGTATCCGTGTAGACGGAGAAGTGCATTTCCTTGTTTAGTAAATGCGGAACGGTTTGATCTCTATCGAGTTTAGCTCCGACTCTGTCCAGAAAAACGGAGACGGACTGTAAACAGACAGTGTTGACACATTTGACAGCAAAAAATGTAATATATATGAGTATAACCCTAATAAATATATTTAGGAATGAATATAAAAACTTTATACATAAATAAATCACCAACTGATGATCTCAATTTAACTTTTGGAAAGGAATCTTCTACCTTCAAAATTGTTAAAGACAAGGCAGAATTAGGACTGGAACAAGTATTAGTTAGAAATTTGTTATTCTCTAATGATCCAGCACTTCGTTTATGGATTCAAAAAGATTTAAATCCGGAAGCGTTTTATATGGCTCCTATTAAAGAAAATGAACCTATGCAAGCCTACTCAATTGTTGAGATTTTGCAATCAAATAATTCTAAATTTAAAGTTGGAGAGATTTATCTGGGGATGAGTAACTGGGGAACTGAAGTTATCATTCATGAAAGTTCCTTGCAAGCTAAAATCGATTTGAATTCAGGTTTGCCATTAGAAGCATATTTGGATGTAATTGGATTTTCAGGATTGACTTCTTATTTTGCAGTTTTTGATTGTGCAAAATTGTCCAAAGATGATGTTTTAGTGGTTTCAGCTGCTTCTGGATCTGTTGGACAAATCGTTGTTCAATTAGCCAAAAATATTGTTGGTGTTAGAAAAGTGATTGGAATTGCTGGAGGAAAAGATAAGTGTGATTATGTCAAATCTTTGGGTGCAGATGAATGTGTCGACTATAGAACTCCGAATTTTAGTGAAGAAATGCAAAAAGCTTTAGGAGAAGATAAGTTCTGTGACGTTTATTTTGATAATGTTGGAGGACAAATTTTAGATAAAATGATGGTATTGATAAAGTATCATGGTACTATCATTGCATGTGGATCTGTTTCGTCTTATAATAGAGCTGAAGAAGGATTTGTAAAAGATTACGGTGTAATTGTTATTAGAAGATTAACTATAAAAGGATATAATGTTGGGGATTATAATGATAGATTTCAAGAAGCAGCCGAAAACATCCTCAAATATATTAAAGAAGGTAAATTAAAGTTTGACTCAACTACTTATGAAGTTGAAGATTTGTCCAAAGCAGATGATCCGTTACCATTAATTCCTCAAACATATATCAAATTATTTAATGGCCAGAAGAAACCTGGAAAATTGATCACCAAAATGGCCGATCCACAACACAGGAAATAAATTATGTATATTAATAAATTTCTTTTACAATTAATGTAGAATACTTCAAAACTTTAATAAGAGACATAATCTTGTTACAAAGTTACAGGGGAATAATTCTCTTTTGCTACACATTCCAAAGTTCCGTCAGTATGGTTTATTTTGACATGAATAAACGAATGAGAATACGATGTAAGGATTTAGGATTTGCCTATTCAAGACTTTACCGGCTGAAGGATTTATTGACACATTTTTATCCAAACGGTCATTTCCTAATTTGGATTCCGCCGTCTCGTACGAAAGTTTTTTTGCAGCATTTAATTAAGTGACGCGGAAAGCTTCTTGAGAATACTACGGACTGCACTTTTATGATACTATTTCACCGCTAAATGAACGGAAACGGTTTGAAACGGAAAACATATAATGTCAATCAAAACTATATAAGGACGTCAAAATGATGTGATAGACCCATCAATTTATATGAGTTCAAGAACTTTATTAAAAAGAACATTAGCAACGATGACCACCAAAACTTTATACATCAACAAATCTCCAGTCAATGATCTTGACATTGGTTTCGGAAAGACTTCATCTACTTTTAAAATTGTTACAGGAAAAGCGGAATTAGGACCCCAACAAGTATTAGTTAGAAATTTATTATTTTCAAATGATCCAAGTCAAAGAGTATGGATTCAAAAAGATTTGGATCCAGAAGCTTTCTACATGCCTCCAATTAGAGAGAATGAACCTATGGGTACTGATGCTGTTGTTCAAGTTTTGAAATCAAACAATGAAAAGTATAAACCAGGAGATATTTATCAAGGAATGAGTTACTGGGGAACTGATGTCATTATTCCAGAAAGCTCTTTACAAGCCAAAATCGAGGTAGATTCTGGTGTACCTTTAGAAGCATATTTAGATGTAATTGGGATCTCAGGATTAACTTCATATTTTGCTATTTTTGAATCTGCTAATTTAACTAAGAATGATGTCTTGGTGATTTCAGCAGCTTCAGGAGCTGTTGGTCAGATGGCCGTTCAGTTTGCTAAGAATGTCATCGGAGTTAGAAAAGTAATTGGTATTGCAGGAGGAAAGACTAAATGCGACCACGTTAAATCATTAGGTGCTGACGAATGTGTAGACTATAGAGCTCCCAACTTTAGTGAACAAATGCAAAAAGCTTTAGGAGAAGATAAAGTATGTGATGTCTACTTTGACAATGTAGGTGGTCAAATCTTAGACAAGATGATGGTTTTGACTAAACACCACGGTACAATCATTGCATGTGGATCTGTTTCTTCATATAATGGGGGTGACGAAGGTGCTATTAGAGGTTATGGAGTGGTTATTATTAGAAAATTAAATATCAAAGGATATAATGTTGGAGATTATATAGATAAATTCCAAGAGGCATCCGGGAATATTCTTAAGTATATTAAAGAGGGAAAGCTTAAATTCGATACTACTACTTATGAAGTTGAAGACTTATCCAAGTCAGATGATCCATTACCATTGATTCCTCAAACATTTATTAAATTATTCAATGGCCAAAAGAAACCAGGAAAGTTAATTACAAAAATCGCTGAACCAGTTAATTTCTAGTAACACAATAAATGTTTCAATTACAAATCATCGTAAAATTCTCTAAATCGGTGACAAGCGGTGACAAATAAGCATGCAGCACAAATTACTGTAAAGAACACCAATATTATCCCAAAATAGCAACATTTATGTGAATAATACCAACGCGGAGACGGAATTAATAAAACGGAACCGTAATTTTCTGCAACACACAGGAAATATTATAAACCAACGATAAAAAAATATTACTTAAATTAATAGGTTAGCAACAATTGAGCGTCAGCAAATGATTTCCAAAACCTTATTTATTAATAAATCACCAGAAGGTGACATTGATACTAGTTTTGGTGAAAAAAATTCCACCTTTAAAATAGTTGAAGAAAAACCGGAATTAGGACCTCAACAGGTATTCGTCAGAAATATATTATTGTCCAATGATCCAAGTCATCGGGTATTGATTCAAAAGGATTTGAAGCCAGAAGAATTTTACATGCCACCACTCAAAGAAAATCAACCAATGATAGCAAGCGCCGTGTTTGAGATTTTGCAGTCAAATAATGAAAAGTATAAGCCAGGAGAGATTTATCTGGGGATGAGTAATTGGGGAACCGAAGTAGTTATACCAGAAAGCTCTTTACAAGCCAAGATCGATACTAACTCTAGTTTACCGTTAGAAGCATATTTGGATGTAATTGGGATCTCAGGAATAACAGCATATTTCGGGATTCTTGAAGCTGCAAAATTATCCAAAGATGATGTTCTAGTAATTTCTGCGGCTTCAGGAGCTGTTGGGCAGATTGCTATTCAATTATCCAAGAATGTTCTTGGAATAAAGAAAGTAATTGGCATTGCAGGAGGAAAAACTAAATGTGATTATGTTAAAGCATTAGGAGCCGACGATTGTGTTGACTATAAGGATCCTAACTTCATTGAGTCGATGCATAACGCTTCAGGTAAAGATACTTTATGTGACGTATACTTTGATCACGTTGGTGGTGAACTTTTAGATAAAATGATTCTCTGCATGAAAGCCTTTGGTACAATAATTGCCTGTGGATCATTATCTTCGTATAATAATGCGGAGGAAGGAGCTATCAGAAACTATAGTACTATTATTATTAAGAAATTGATCATCAGGGGATACGGCATTGGTGAGTATTTCAATAAGTTTCCAGAAGCTATAGCCAAAATCATTGAGTTCATTAAACAAGGAAAAATCAAATATGATTCTACTACTTATGAGGTCGTGGATTTATCTAAACAAACTGAAATCTTACCATTAATTCCCAAAACTTTTGTCAAATTGTTTAATGGAGAAAAGAAACCTGGGAAATTGCTTACAAAGATTTCAAATCCATCATTCTAAGTAGATTTGTAATAAATAAAGTTGCAAAAAATACGTGTGACTCTCATTTTAGTGCAGCATTTTTGCAGCCGCGAAACGTAAACAATCATCTCTGTAACTTTGCACAATGATGGAGTCGCCGAGAAACAAGGTGCTGGTGCTAAATAAGTATAGAGAGACAGAGGAAGATAAAGAATTTGATATAGAGAATGAAGAACTTGATCTCTCTTACTCCAAATTTTCTCATGTCTCCGCATTATCGACTAAACTTCAAGACATTCCACAAACTGATCTACGATTAAATTCAAGTTCTACAAAGATATATCCGATCAAAGAAGACGAAAATGATGAAAATATATTCTTCCTACCTAAGCGAAACACCATGGTTTCAGGTACACCCAAACATTTCCGTAATCCATCAGTTAAAGTATCATTAACTCCAGCTCAAAGAGTAGAGAAAAGACCTGGAACAAGGCTGAAGAATGCATTAGAAAACTTCCAGTTTGGACAGATGGTAGGTAGAGGAGCATTTGCAACTGTATATAAAGGAGTCAACTTGAAGACCAATCATGTGGTGGCCATAAAGCAAATATTACTTGAGAAAGATCAAGATGTACAAGCATTAATGGGAGAAATTGATTTATTAAAGATGTTAAAGCATCCAAATATTGTTAAATATCATGGATTTGTCAAAACTTCAGCTTCATTGAATGTTTTCCTAGAATTTTGTGCTGGTGGATCTTTACGTCAATTATATAAAAGAGTCGGTTCATTACCCGAAAATGAAATCATTACTTTTGTTGATCTGATTTTACGTGGACTCAGTTATTTACATGAACAAGGGGTAGTTCATAGAGATGTTAAAGCAGCTAATGTTTTAATGACTGAAGCTGGTGAGATTAAATTAGCCGATTTTGGTGTGGCTACAAAGGTTACTAATCAACATCAATCAGTCGTTGGAACTCCTAATTGGATGGCTCCTGAAACAGTACTTGGAGGTGAAGGTCTTTGTACTGCTTCAGATATATGGTCATTAGGAGCTACAATAATTGAATTATTTACCACAAATCCCCCTTATCATGACTTAAATCCTATGGCTACTTTACATGCAATTGGAACTGATGATTATCCACCATTGCCTAAAAATATCTCATCTGTTGCTAAAGATTTCTTGTTAGAATGTTTCCAAAAACAACCAAGTTTAAGAAAATCAGCAAAATTATTATTAAAGCATAAATGGCTTAATCAAGACCTTAGCCAGAAACAAAGCAAACTTCATCTTACTCCATCTTTAACTCCTCAAATTAAATCAATTAATAGTTATAGTGAAGGTCTTGAAGAAGATTGGGAGAAGGATTTCAGCCAAATTCAACTTAATGTTACTCCAATTAGTCCATTAACTAAAACTCAAAAATTACAAAAATTTGCAGACAACAATGAAGATGAAGTTTTAGATGATGTGGATATAGGTCTTCCTAATACAGAAATTGATGAGGATTTAATGAATGAAGATCCTTTCTTAAACATAGAAATTGAAAACTTTGATACTAATGAATTAGAAATCCAAAGTAAAATGGAATTTTTAATCACTAAATTTTCTAAAAGAGTTGAATTATGTCTGAATGGTAATGAAGAACTTTTGAATTCACTCGTTAAAATTATTGGGAAAATAGCTCATCTTGTTAAGAAATATCCTATCCTGCATGATGTACTTATTAGAGATCATGGGATTGTATCAATATTTGAACTTTTAGAAACAGCAAATGAACTTCCTAATCATTCAAAATTATGGTATTATTCATTAGTAACATTGAATTATATTTTCGAATCTAATGTTAATCAATTTGAAAATTTTTGTTTATTAGGAGGAATCCCAGTTGTTACTAAATTCAGAAGTAGTAAATATGAAGATTCCATTAAATCACAAGTTATAAAATTCATAAGACTATTCTTACATAGTGATCGAGCATTGTCGATGTTTATTTCATGTGGAGGATTAAGAGTACTTTCCAAATTTGCTGAGGAAGATTTCGATAATCATCCACAATTCCCAATTACATCAATCGATGTTATTCATAAGATATTAACAAAAGATTTATCAAGTTCCAAATCAGATCTTTGTAGGAAATTATCCCATTATGGAGTAATATTTTGGTATATTGTATTATTAAATCGTTTGACTAAATTTGATGATAAATATAATGACACCATTGATAAAATCATATCTATTATTAAATTTTTTGGTCAACTGGAAGTCAAAGTTCGTATTAATATATCCAGTTCTGATTTATTCAAATTATTATTAAAAGCATATCCTAAAGTCAATACTAATCATCAATTAACATTATTAAAATTCATAAAATCCATGTCATGTGTACTGGATATCTTGAAACATTTACAACTGGCAGAGATTTTAGAATTCTTGGTCCTGCTTATTAAACAATATTTACCATCTACGGCTCATTATAAAGAATTCATTAATATTATATGTCCAATACTTTATAATTACTGTTATCTCAATCATCATAAAGAAACTGAACTTGTTAGATTAGGAGCAGTTCCATACTTAAGAGAATTATCCAAAATTAATTTACCTTTCCGACAATTTGTTTTACCAATATTATGTGAATTAGTATATTGTGATAAAGGTGTAAGAAATAATTTAATCAAACATGGAATTTTAGATGTTTATCTTAATTTACTAGTGGATCCATATTGGCAGGCCAATGCATTAGATTCAATTATAAATTGGTATAAACAAGATCCTAATCATGTACTATTAACATCACCAAAAGCTATTAATTGTTTAACTTCTGGGTTTATATTAAGTAAAGTCTCTAATTTAGAGCTGGCTTTAGATAATTACTTGAAATTAGTTAATTTAAACCCACGGATTTGTCAACATTTTATTAAAGATAACATTTTTGATAATTTAGTTCAAAAATTATCAACTACTTTAAATAACCCTGTGGTTCAGCTTGGGTTGTTAAGACTTTTAAAGAATTGGTTAGTTAATAGTAATACTGATATTAACACTTCAAGTATCGAAACTATTAAACAAGCATTGGTTGGATTAGAATCTAGAAAGAATTCATTATTAGTGGAAGAATTAGCATTTGAAGTATTAGAATTATTAGAGTAATAGACATTTTTTTAAGCCGCGCTTCTCTGTCTTTCGCAACATTTTCATGTGGAGAAACAATCATGCTTCCTATTTCTTATCCATCTCCTAGAGTATCCCAGTTAGATGCATTTATACTAGACTCGGAATTAGTATCATTGCTCAAGCAGAATCTAACGTCAATATTTTCTTTACACGGAAACAAATGGTGGACTTATGACCAACATCCCGAGCTATGGGATTTAATATTGAATGTATTAGTATTCCGTTTAACAACATGGAAAACTGGTTCTTCCTATGGACTTTCATTACAGAACCTTAAGTTAGTCAATTTTAGAACTGGTAAAAAAATCGGTTATACCAAACGGTCACTTTTATTAGCAATTATTGTTGGTGATTATTTATTCACAAAATTCCAATCATATTTATATGCATCCAATGAATCTGAATCTAATTCATCATTCACACTATTATCCAAAATCAAAAACTTTTTAATTCGTCATAAGGATACTATTCTTTCAAGGTTCAATAATAGTTTGAAAATATTGAATTTATTAAATTTTGTTTTATTCCTTGTTAGCGGGAGATATCCTTCTTTGGTGCATAGAATATTAGGAATTTCATTGACTCCTATAGTGACAGATTTACTTCGATTTAATGGTGATAACGTCAACTTTGAATTCCAAAATCGTCAATTGGTATGGAATGTAATGACTGAATTCTTAGTATTTATACTCCCATTATTACAATTAAAGAAACTTCGAAAAATGTCTAAAAAACTCCTTCTCCCATATAAGAAATCTGAAGAACAACATCAAACTCCATATGCGAACTTACCAGTTTCTCAATGTGCTGTTTGTCATCACAATAAAGAGCGTGCTTCTTTAGCAGGAGAAAAAAAGATAGCTTCAATTTCATCAAATATTACCAATGCTCATATTACTAATTGTGGCCATATTTACTGTTATGTATGTATAGCATCTGTATTCAATGCAGCTGATTCCTTTGATGGGTTCGAAGGATGTCTTAGATGTGGAAATAAACTTGAATGGTTTAAGAAATACGAAGATGAAGATCAGGACGCAATTGTAGTTGAATATGAAGAAATTGAAGAAGAAGAAGTATCTGAAATTGAAGATGATGAAAGTCATGATGAAAATGAAGATGATGACGATGAAAGCCTTTTATCTGAATTCGATCAAGACCAAGTATTTGATGGAGAAGATGAATTTGATGATTACGAAGAGGATGATCTAGATGCAGCTATGGAATTATAGTATTTAATTTATAATCTTTAATAAAATTTTTGCTCCTTTATTATCAGCATTTGCTAAATCTTTCTTAATATTTCTTAAACCATGTTTCAATTTCTTGGTTTTTTCTGAATCTTTCAGTGCTTCTAAAGTCTCATATATAGCAAGAACAATAAAAGAACCTTGACCGGTCGACCAATCAGCTAATTTATCTTTGGTTAAAATTTCATCTAAAACTTTTAATCCAAAATCTTTACCAACATTTGGAATTTTAGTATTCTTAGTTACTACTAATTTTTTCTTTTCTTGATTAAATTGGAATTCATTGCCATGAATTAATGCTTTAATAGATCTTGAAATGAATGGTACTTTATTAATTAAATGATAATCTTCTAATACATCACCTTTAATCACCACATTAAATATTTCATTAATCAATTGTGGTCTTAAATTATTATTAACATCTTCATCATCAGTTTCAGTTAAAATTAATTCAGTTAATACTTGAGCTGATAAATTTGATGATAAGATTTGATCAAGTTGACTATTTAATAAACTCTTGTAAATAATTGGTAATGCTCTAGATAATACTTCTTGTCTTCTTTGATCTTGAGGTTTCTTAGAAGTTTTAGCATAAGCTAAAGTTTCATATTTAGTCAAATCTTTTTTAACTAATGGATTGAAATATTTACCATCTAATCCTTTTAAAAGGTATAAAATAGGTCTTCTACTAAATTTCCCTTCAATAAGTTCAGGTAAAATTTCAGTTGTAAATAAATCAGTGCTGAAATTCTTATGCAAAGAAACGGTATCATCAACAGTCATGAAAAGAGTAATTAAAACCAAATTACCATGATCATTTTTAATTAAATCTTTATTATGTTGTTTTAAGCTCTTCATTATAGTTTTACGTTCTTTAGCATTAGCTATCGCTATTAAAGAACAAGCAACTTCACAACCTTCAGCAGTATGAACAAGTTCAGCAAATTGTTCACCTAATAATTCTTGAAATTCTCTTATTTTACTATCAAATTCTTCAACATCTGAAGTTAATATAGTAATATATTCTTTCATAGCAGCATGAAGAATATTAAATCCAGTTGATCCTTTTTCAACAGATGCAGTAATTGTACCATTTAAATTAGCAACTATTAATTGTTTTTTCTCTGTCAGTTCATTAATAACATCTAAAACAGTTTTATCTTTACCACTTTCTTTAAAAACTGCATATTCAGCCCCCCAAAATTCTCTAATCATTTGCTGACGTTGTTCGCCAGATGAATATAATACAAATAAATCCTCTACCACATAAGCCCCTTCACGATGTCTCATTAATTTCCGTAATTTCCCATGTAATTCATCAACTATTAATTTTCTTGAGTCTTTTGATCCATAATGTAATAATTTAATAAGCAAATATTTCCCATAAGATGAAGTAGCCAATTGATAATAATTTCCTTTTAATGATGAAACTATTAAATCTCTTCTTTCTTTTGGTGAATATTTAACTAAGGTTTGAACAACTCTTGAGGCATCATGTTTCATAACAAGATCTAATATCACATCTTTAGAAAGGTCCCAGATTTCATTAGATATTCTATCACGAACTTGTTTAGGTGTATTTTTACTAACTCTTAATTTCTCCCACAAGCTCTTGATATGTTGAACTTCAGTTCCGGCTTTACGTTTTAATTTTCTTTCTGCTAATAATTGACGTTGTTCTGCATGAGCCTCTTTAGATGACTTTCCATTCTTTTCCGTAGTTTCTCCGGTTTCTCCATTTTCTTCACCATCATCTTCTTCTTCGTCTCCGTCTAATTCATCCTCTTCACTTTTATCTAATTCATCTTCTTCTTCATCTAATTCATCCTCTTCATCATCTAACTCATCTTCTGATTCTTCATCCAATGCATCACTTTCCGATTCAGAAACATTAGATTCTTCACTTTCTTCACTTTCGGCCTTTTTATCAACTTTAATTCTTTTACGGTTTTCCTGAACTCCGGAAAACTTTCTTACTTTAGCTACCATTGTCTCTATTAAGCTAAATCAATATGGTTAAATTGTATTTTTCACGTTTGAGATGAGACGGTAAAAGCACGTACAAAATAAGCACCTAAATTTTTATATTGGTGTACCGAAGTTGCCAAATAATTGTGAAACTAACAGTGTGGATATCACTAATACGGCTAACGACTCAATGACGCTTAAGCGTTTCTCCTCATCTTTAGCCATAAATCCATTCAGAAGCACTAGTGACCGAAGTGAATCACCACGGGTGTACCGACGTGACCTTCATTATATAAAGTATGCGAAAAATATAAATTACTAAGATATAAAAATGTTCAGAAATACCTTAAAACTTAGTACAAGATCTTTATCTCAAACAATGGTCCGTAGACAAGTACAGGAGCTTACTTCCGTAAACCAATACCAATCTTTAATTAAAGGTGATAAAGTTACAGTAGTGGATTTTTATGCTACTTGGTGTGGTCCATGTAAAGCTATTGAACCATTTATCCATCAATTATCAGAAAAAGTACCTGATGTTGAATTTGCAAGAGTTGATGTTGATGAACAAGTTAAAATTGCTGAATTGAATGGGATTACTGCTATGCCAACTATTTTATTCTATAAGAATGGTGAAACTTTAGGTCAAGTTATTGGTGCTAATTTAAAAGGAATCGTTGAAGAGATCCAAACTCATTCAGGTATTGATGTTAAATTGAATTAGTTTTTGAATGACTAGTATGTAGTTAAATGAATGACATATGGATTTTATGGCAATGGATACTATGGAAATGGGTATAATGGCAACTAAAATGTCTCGCACGTACGACATCTCTACGACAACTTCTAAATCGCGAACATTTTGAGTGGCGATTACTATTGCACTATACTAAAATGGTATGTAAAGTCGATGATTTCAAGGGAGTAGCTCGTTATATGGATCAATTAGAGTCAATAATTAGAATTAAAGGTGTTTCATTTATGTGTGGCCTTTTTTTCAGATGAATTTATAAGTTCTACTTGGTTTATAACAAGCTTCTATAACAGTTTTGATACTAACTATTAGGGTCAAGCACCTTCTGGATTACCAGGAGAATTTAATAAGAAGAAAGACGACAAGAAAAAAGAAAAACCTAAATATGAACCACCAGTAGAATCTAAATTTGGTAAGAAAAGAAGGAAAGGTCCAGATACTGCAATTAAATTACCAAGCGTTTATCCTAGTACTCGTTGTAGATTAAAATTATTAAAATTAGAACGTATTAAAGATCATTTATTGTTAGAAGAAGAATTTGTTACTAATCAAGAAGCTTTACAACCAACAGAAGCTAAACAAGCAGAAGAACGAGAAAATTTAGATGAATTAAGAGGATATCCAATGTCAGTTGGTACTTTGGAAGAAATAATTGATGATGATCATGCTATTGTATCGAGTACTGCTGGATCAGAATATTATGTATCAATCATGTCATTTGTTGATAAAGGGTTACTTGAACCAGGTTGTACTGTATTACTACATCATAAAACTGTTGCAGTGGTTGGTGTTTTACAAGATGACGCTGATCCAATGGTTTCAGTTATGAAGTTAGATAAATCTCCAACAGAATCATATGCAGATATTGGTGGATTAGAATCACAAATTCAAGAAATAAAAGAAGCTGTTGAATTACCATTAACTCATCCTGAATTATATGAAGAAATGGGTATTAAACCTCCAAAAGGTGTTATATTATATGGAGCTCCAGGTACAGGTAAAACATTATTAGCTAAAGCAGTAGCTAATCAAACAAGTGCAACATTTTTAAGAATTGTAGGATCAGAATTAATTCAAAAATATCTTGGTGATGGACCAAGATTATGTAGGCAAATTTTCCAAGTTGCTGCAGAACATGCACCATCTATTGTATTTATAGATGAAATTGATGCAATTGGTAGTAAAAGATATGAATCATCATCAGGAGGAGAAAGAGAAATTCAAAGAACCATGTTGGAATTATTAAATCAATTAGATGGATTTGATGATAGAGGAGATATTAAAGTAATAATGGCTACAAATAAAATTGAATCATTAGATCCTGCATTAATAAGACCTGGTAGAATTGATAGAAAGATTTTATTTGAAAATCCTGACCTGAATACTAAAAAGAAAATTTTAACCATTCATACATCTAAAATGAGTTTAGCAGATGATGTTAATTTAGATGAATTAGTTACATCAAAAGATGAACTTTCAGGAGCAGATATTAAAGCCATGTGTACAGAAGCTGGTTTATTAGCATTAAGAGAAAGAAGAATGCAAGTAACAGCAGAAGATTTTAAACAAGCTAAAGAAAGAGTATTAAAGAATAAAGTTGAAGAGAATCTCGAAGGATTATACTTATAAGTATTTCATTAAATATACACACGCCATTTTTTAATCATTTCTATTATTAAGTAAACGTAAAATAAACAAGAACAAATTGATAACATCCAAATATAATTTAATTGTAGCAGGAATTTCATCATCTAAATTACAAGTTTTAATAATTTCTTGAGTATCAATTAATACGTAGATTGAGAATATTACTGCACCCAATCCACTATAAATTAAATTAGCAGTCTTTGATTGAGGGAAAAACATGAAAAGAACTCCCCAACCAATTAAAAACCAAACCCCCATTGAAACAACACTTTGCCAACTTCTAAAATCATATTTTGATTGGAAAGCAAATACTGTTAATCCAATAAATACAATCAAAGTTAACATAATTGCCTGGATCAAAATATCTGATTCTACTAAAGCACAACATAATCCAATTCCATAAGATTCAAATAATGTAAATCCAGCTAAAAGTACTAAATTAATAGGATAAGATCTTGCTTTAATATGAGTGGCAATCATAAATCCAATTGATCCAATTATTGATACAAAAAATAACCACATATTATTGAAACACCATTGTTGAATACCTGAATTAGATCTAATAATGAATCCCACTACAACAGTTCCTAATATTTGAGCTGAAAGTAAAGCATAAACTTTCCTTATAAACATTTGACGAACTGGTAATTCACAAGAAGCAACATTTACGGAATATTTGAAATCATCAGGAATTGCATCACCATCTTGTCTTGGTTCAGGTTCTCCATAAGCTGGAGGTTGACTATCTACTGGAGCGTAACTCATAGGGGATAATTTAATAATATGGTCATAAAAAATCGCACTCGTAAAATGGCAGTGTTACCCGGTGTGAGGCTGCAAATTAAGGTTATAGATTAGGTTAGTCAGGAATTAGGTGTCATATTATAGGGTACAGTACGGTAAAGCAGCAGCACCAATACTAGTTTGGTCTACTAGTATTATTTTATTGTTTAAATATGTATTATGTCACATAAGGTTATGCGTAATGCTATGCTATGTTTTATGCTATGATGTAATTTATGCTGTTAATGCTATGCTGTTAGTGCTATTTTCTGTGTCATTTCCTGTCCTCAGCCTATTTTTATTGTCTCTATTTTTAGTCTCTGTTACGTCTGATCCAATACTGGAGCCTCTACTTTCTTACTCACTTTCATCCGTAGCACCAACGTATCTTTAAACAGTACCAGCTTTCTACATAACGGACATAACCCTACACCTCTTCTATGAGTTTGCCCCCTTGCTGTTGACGAAGAAATACTTTGTTGAAGACATTCAAGACAAAATACATGACCACATGAGGTGGCAGTGGCGTTTGTAACATTATCAAAACAAATAGGACATTGAATATCAGCTAGTTTCTTAGTCACTTTATAATCGGAATGTATTAATTCATTTGTCTCTTTACGAATTTCAATAATATCATCATCACTCTCATCTGATACATTTACAACCTCCATATTAAATCTATTTTCGCATTAATCTATCTATAATTTCGCATTAAACTTTTTATGCTCACCAATTTCAGTCGGCGCCATTTCCAGCATTTTTTGATTATTTTTGGTACAGTTATTCTCCCAATTTGTATTAATACTTGATATTCGGGGAGTTTTATTAAGAGAATTCTAGCTCCATAGTAGCGTCTTTTATTTTTATTTATATTTAGTTCTAACAATGGTAAAAGATCATAGCAATCCGCTTGCAGTAATACTTCCATATCAATTTCCTAACCCTCAAGATTTCCCAACTGAAGTGTTGGCAACAAGATTCCAGGCGTGGAGATCTATTATTAAAGATATCGTTAGTTATTTACGTGAATATGCAAGTGTTCAAGAAGAAATTGTTCGTCAACAAATCAGATTACAACAAGCCGTGGGGATTCTGGCGAAATCAATTGCCGTTAATCATGGTTCTGGTGGTCATGGTCATCATACAAGTAATCTGAATCATAAAGAAGTTGATGTTGATGAAATAAATCGATTTTTCTTACCTATAGGAAATGGTTCGATTCAGGATTTACCAACAATTCTTACTAAATTTCATCAACAAAATGTTACAAATAGTTCTAAAACTTTAAAAGAATTAAATGGTGTAATTATTCCTAAATTAGAAGAATTAAGGAAAGATTTATTAATTAAAATTAAAGAAATTAAAAATTTACAAAATGATTTTAAAAATAATTTAGGTAAAGAAGTTAATGAAACTAAAAATCTTTTAAATCAATATCATCTGGCTATTGAAGTTTCAAATAAGTTAGAAGCTGGTAGTCACGGTCAAATTAATGATTCAAGTGATGTTTCAAAATATGATCCTTACCTTGTTAAAATTAAACTTGATCGTCAATTAAAACGTCAATTACAAGAAGAAAATTATTTATATCAAGCATATGAAAATTTACAACAAAGTGGTGGTAAATTAGAAACTATTATTGTAATGGAATTACAAAATTATTTATCATCTTTTGTAAATCTTTTAAATGAAGAACATTCAACAATTCCTGATTTTTTACTGCCAAATTTAAATAATGGATTTTTAGCAAAAGAACCTACTTTCGAATGGGACTCATTTATTGCAAAAAATATTCCATCGCCTTCAATTTCTATTAATGCAGTTGGTAATTCAAATTCTTCAGTTAAAAATGGTACATTTATTGATTTAAGTTTTGCTTCAAGAAAATTTAATGATTTAATAATTAATAATTATAATACTCCATTAAATTTAGCTGTAAGAGAAGGTTATTTAGAAAGAAGATCTAAATTTCTTAAAAATTATTCAAGTGGTTGGTATGTTTTAACATGTAATTTTATTCATGAATTTAAAACTAATGATCGTAAAAAAGATCAGGTTCCAATATTATCTATTCTGTTAGACAGTTGTCAAGTTAGTGAGCATTCAAAAGATGATGGTAAAAATGGTGGTACTTATAAATTTATTTTAACTTCAAAACTGAGTAATGGCTTAATGCATAGAAATCAAAATTGGGTGTTTAGAGCTGACACTTATCAAAAAATGATTGATTGGTATAATGATATTAAATCATTAACTAGTTTATCAACACCATCTTCAAGATCAAGATTTTTAAATAAAAAATTGAAATTGGATACTCATTTAAATCCTAATTTAGTGACAAGTAAAATATCTAGAACTTCAAGTATTATGTCTAGTGCTACAGGTGCAACTAGAGGTACTAATGCTGGCAAATCATTGAAAACTGTTGAAACTAATCAAAGTAAAAAACCAAACTCAATAGCTCAAAATAGATTATCATCAACATTTTCAAATAAAACAACCCCTACTAGTCCTAGATTAAATCATTTAATTAATAGTGATGGTACTATCATTACACCAGTGGATTCACATGATGTAGCTAAGAGTTTACCAGTAGAAACTCCACAATCTCAAGCTACAACTCAATTTAATTCAATACCTTCAACAAATATTCAACAAGCTACTCCACAACAACCTCAACAACATCCTCAACAAAATAATATTCCATTACATCAACCACAAGCTCAGCAACCTCAAGCACAACAGCCACAACAACTTCAACCTCAACCTCAAGGAGTACCTGTATTATCACCTAATTTCGTTCCTAATTTTCAACAAGGTTTTTATGTTAATGCAAATGGTCAACAAGTGCAACAATTTTATGATCCTATTCAACAACAGTATTATACAATAAGTCAACAACCTCCAAGTCAAGGTCCTCAACCTCAATATTTCCCTACTTCTCCTCAACCACAACCACAAGCTCAATTTACTAGTTCATCACCTCAACCTAGTCAACAACAAGGCTATTTTTATGTAAATCCAGTCCAGCCTCTGCAGTCTCATGATTATGCATTTGGTGGTCAATTACCTTATCCAACAGAAGCTCAAGATCATCATGAACATGATCCACAAGATTCTGTGGTTGAGGATGAATCTAATGGTGAAACGAAAGTTGCAGATGATCATGAAAAAAATGGAGATGCTGACTTCAACAAAAGTGTATCTAAGTTAAGTATTTAAAATGTAATATAGAGTCTCTTAAGTCTAGTTACTGTGAGATATAAGTAAAATATACATTGTAAGACACACATTAAACTATAACTAATTTCCTCTAGGGTAAATATTAGCCATTTAAAAGAACAGCTAATTCTTTATTCTGTCTTAAACCGTAGACTTTATTAGTAGTTAAAATCTTTTCTACGTCATCAAATTGTTGATCTGTAAGTTCAATTACATCATCATAGTTCTTATCTGCCTTTTCTTTAGTCTTACCACCAGGAATAGGAATTAACTGAGGAATGTTCTTAATACCTCTATACTCTTTCTTACCGGATACTTTAAAGATATAACTCAATGATAATTTTTCAAGAGTAGTACCAATAGAATGGGCATAACCATATAATTTCGTCACTATAAGTTGATTCTGATCAATAATTTCAGGCTTATATCTATCGAAATTGAAAAACCTTCTAACACTTCCTTGATCTACACTATCAAAAAAGTTTTTGTTAGTGGCTGCAAAATCTGTAAGTAATCCAGCACCTAAAGGAGCATAACAAGTTATTGGGATATTATTTTCAGCAGCAGCTTCAAGAATCCCATTAGACACAATATCTGGGAAAAGAAGAGAAAATTCCAATTCTAATACTGAAATTGGTGCAACTTTAACTGCTCTTCTTATAGTTTCAGCTCCGCATTCACTAATACCAATCCCATCAATTTTACCAGCCTTAACATATTCATATAAATTACTAATAGTTTCTTCAATTGGAACTGTTTTATCAATTCTTCCAACGACTAAAATGATTTTTGGTTTTACTTCTAAATCTTTAAATTCTTCAGTGACATCAGCTACAAATTTATCTACTGCTCGTTTTGAACCATCAGGAATACCTCTTTGAACATCAAGAAGTCCTTTATAACTTAATATAAAGTCCTTATTAGGATTCTGTTTATAGAATTGTTTTAATAATCCAAGATTACTAAAAGTTGGGTCCATTTGATAAGCAGACCCACCATTAAAATGTAATACCCCATACTTTTCATAGAGGTAATTTAAAAGTTCAATTGATTGTTCAAGAGGTTGAGGAGTTGCAGTCCATGTAAGGGACATAGTCCCATAACCAAGTTTTGGAAGTTGAATAGACATATTTAAAGCCATTAGCCTTTAACATCTTTTTATATTGGAAAGGATGTCTATATTAGGCAACGGCCGATAAATTCTAAACCACCGCTTTAGTTCGGAAATGTCTTAACGAAGGGGCTTTAATCGGTTAGTTTATGTAGTCGGTTATTATATACATTCGGTCAGAATATACAGCCGTTTTCTTATGGTTACGGAATGTAATAAGTTCCTTAGGTTCCGGAACCGACTCTTATTGTCTATATTTCTACACTATAAAGGTTGAGTATTATGAGGAATGTATGAAATTAATAGAATGCACGTAGTGCAGCTGATTAATATAATCATCTATTAATCAGTCAGTTTAGATTAAACAAATTATTTGTGGAACTCAAATATTTTGCAGCTAATTTATGAAACTTGGCAGAGATACGAGATGTCAGAGTAAGAGAAGGTTAGGGATTTGTACTTTAGATCAAGATACAGTGGAGTTTGGATTGTGTGTAACAAGAGAATCAGAGTATCAAATCAATTAACAATTCTTGAGCTAGTCTCTGAGCTAGTATCTCCTGTAGCTTCTCTCGAACTAATCTCTCAAACTGACTCTCTTCAACTAATAATACAAATAACAAAATAAATCTACAATTCCTAATATCAGCGTATATATTCAGATTAATGCTAAAATTACATTATGTTCAAATTAAACAACCACACCGGAGTTGGAAGCAATTCTTGGCCATAAATCAGCACATTCTTTGGCAACAGGACCAGTAATGGCGGAACCTTTCATTTCACCCTTTGGATTAACAATTACACCAGCATTATCTTCGAAATATAAGTATACACCATCTTTTCTTCTCCATGGTCTAGATTGTCTGATCACTACGGCTGGCATAACCTTCTTTCTTAATTCTGGTTTACCTTTCTTTACGGTAGCCATAACCATATCACCGGCTGAAGCAGCTGGTAATCTGTTTAATCTGGCACCGAATCCTTTAACGGCTAAGATATATAAGTTTCTGGCTCCTGAGTTATCAGCACAGTTTAAAACGGCACCAACTGGTAAACCCAACTAGATTGTTAGTATATTGTTTGTGAATTATGCTATGAATGAGGCGTTATATTTGCTTTCAGTAAGTTTGATTATCTTATATCATGATAGTTCTCTGTTATATTACAATAATCTTTAATGACTTTGATGGCTCATTACTTCATTAATAGGTATTTTTGGAATGGGAAAAATTGATAGGATATACATGGATGATTGGAGATGGCTTCCATTCATAGATTCTTATGATATATTCATTAGTTACATACACTCATACGAAATTTAGTTCCTTGTGACATGATTACTTAGTCTATAGTTGAAAATTTTTCGAATGAATTTTTCATTAGAAAAAGTGCGGTCGTGCGATGTGTTAGGGCGCTAACCCTGGAGAGGCAGTCAGAGCAGCGTCGCCGCATGGATTCTCAACTTTGCACTTTTGGTATTTCCACTCCCTCGTTTGATTTTTGATTTTGCCACGCAAAAGTGTTGAAAAACCAAAAATTCAAAATTACAGTTGAGGTGCACCGGAGTTCCTTGTGCGGCGAATTTAGACGAAGTAGTAAAACTAATGTAAGCAGACTGATTGGCGACCTATTCAAGTATCAGCATTATAATTATTCATGATCTCTTCGTATTGACGGCATCTTCCAACTAGTTACTTCATTACGTCTTCAATTGTCAAATATTCCTGATTAAAGCTTATTTAATCGTAGTTCGTAGTACGATTACATTTCAGGTATAATTAGTTCCTCCATATGGGCTTAAATAAAGTTTCCTGTATGCACTACGTACCTTCCTTTCCTTCCGATAACTACGCCCATTCATTGGTGGCCATGGAAGCCTAGGAAGCCTGTGAGGAGATAAAAGGGGCCCTCATCAATACCTCTCAAGCAATGCAGTGCTACTTAAACCATCACACCACTCAAGACGTATAGCATGGTAGCTAACTTATAGAACATTAAAGAATAGATCAACGAAGAAGCTAATCTGTAAGGAGCCGCCTTAAAGCTGCATCAAATTTCACTGTTATTGTTTATTTTTATATCACATCACCAGTCAAATCAATAAAGATTATTTTTAGAGGGTTTAAAAAAATTATATTGTTATAGTAACTTTATGCTGACGCTTTAAGGGCCTAGAAGTAAGGTTTAAGGTTCTTGGCATCAATTGTTATTATAAATAGAGTTATAAATAAGAATAGGTGTGCATTGTTGTGCAGCGCACCGCCCTAAATAGGAACAATCAACCACCAAATGCGGCCAAGCTCGAAAACATTCACTTGCATGAGACAACGAAAAGGGAAGGAACAATAAACAAATTACAAGTTTAAGAGAGCAACTACAATTATTTTTTCCAAAAAGTACAATGCATTAGTTATTAACAACTTTTAACCCACCTGAAGTAACCATATCAGGTAATGATCCATCACTTAATCTTCTTCGTCCATAATCTTCCATTGGGTATGGTAAATCATTGTTAAATTGAGGGTTTTCAAACATAAAGTCTTCATTTTTAGAATTGAATGAATTGGTATTAAAACTTTGATTCTTTGTATGTTTAGATTTAATTGAATTTTTCGTTACAAATGGATTGGGGGTAACATCTTGTTGATAATTTTTCTCGTAATTATCAGGTGGAGATAATGTAAAATCATCTTTTTCATCATCTTCATCACTATGTCTTCTCTTATACCAAAGTAAAAGGAATGCTAAAAGTCCAAGTAATCCAACCCCTGCAACTGATCCAACAACTATTCCTGCAATAGCTCCACCAGAGAGACTTCTATTATTGTTGTTATCATTATCTCTATTATTATCACTAGCGTCTGAAGATGTTGACGCTTCACTCTCGGTTTCAGAAGGTTCTGTTACTTGAGTAATTGTAGTTACAGATCCTGAATTGGTTACAGTTGAAACTTGACTGTCAGTTCTATTAGGTTCTTCAGATACTGATGAATCAGATTCGGATGTTGAACTAGCACTTTCGGTTGAACTTGACGAACTACTACTTTTTGAACTACTTGAACTTGAGCTTGTACTACTACTGCTGCTGCTGCTAGTATTACTACTACTTGTGCTACTACTAGTACTAGAACTAGTACTAGAACTCAGTTTTGATGCTGAACTAGCTTCAACACTGCTGTCCTCATAGATCAAAAACGCATTGCTACCACCACAATTTTCACTATATCCTTGACATTTGACATCACAATCACCATCATCAGTTTCTTCTACATCATCAAGTAATGTATTACCACAATAGCAAGTCAGCCCATCTATTAATGCAGCATACCTAGAGCCTTGGCATTGCTCTTCACAGTGACCACTACTTTGATAAATATATTCATCACTATAAGTCAATAAACTTTGCACTGAAGATTTGGAGTAACACCCAAGCTTGGTGAACTGTCCATTCACACTAGCTGCCAATATTAATATCCACAACTTCATATAGCAAGGAAGGAGGAACTGAAAGAGAACTGAATCAAACGATGGAAATCTAAATTTGGAATGTAAACAGTGCGAAGCCAAGGTTCAGATGTGAAACCCGGTGCGGGGCGAGCCGCCCAAACTTGGTGGTGCCTTCCAGGCCCAAGCTCTGCCTAACCTACCGCCACCACCATTAACCGTTAGACTTTATTCTACTTTAGTTCTTTCTGTTGTTTTTTAGTTAAACGACGTTTTTTAGTTCCTCCTTCTTCAATTTTATAAACACTGTGAGATTGTTCCTTATTCTTGTTAAGATTAGGAAGACAAAGATAAGTTATACCTTCAAATGGAATTTCTTTGACTAAAAGATCAACATAACGATGAAGTTCTAATTCTAATTTCAGCGTACGAACTGAAATTTTATACTGACCAATACCTCGAGTTTCATTAAGCATAACAATTATATCTCTATTAGCTGAAAAATCGTCACATCTAAGGGTAAATTGTTTTCTGCAATACTTGTATTTAGTTTTATATCTTCTGTTAAATTCAAACATTTCACATAACATTTGGGCTAAAGTATTAACACCAGTTCGAGAAAATTCGACTTGACTAAGCCAAAATTCTTCATCCATAACCCATTGATCATGTCTTGTTATATTACAGAATGATTCTAATATAGCAGAGCATTCTTCAATGTTACCAAGGCTTTTATGGATCATAAACAGCTTACTGAGAACTCCTAAATCTGAAGAATCAGCAATTCTATGAATAAGTTCAACAGGAAATAACATTATTAAAAAAATTAATTACTGTGGAAGGATAATTGATTCCTTACATAGTTTTTTCATCATATATTAATATTGTTATATTTCGTTATAGTTTCCTATTTTCAATTTCGCAGCCAAATTTAAAAGTGATTTGTTTATTACCTACATAATAAAATATTAGCCATTAATAATAAATATAACATTTATCATTCGTCATTTTCATAATTATTTACAACTTTAAAAAAACAGGTTCTTTTTGCTTACTTCGCTAGGAGTGCCTGGATTTGAATAATATCCCATTGCTGCGGAACTCAACGACAACTGTTCCAATTGCTGCATAACCATTAAATCTTGTGGATTAGAAGTTGTTGAAACTTCTTGTGGTTGTGGTTGTGGTTGTGATTGTGATTGTGATTGTGATTGTGATTGTTGCTGCGTTTGTATCGGTGGTTGTTGTTGTAGTTGTTGTGGTTGCTGTGGATAGTTCATCATATTTATTTGGTTCATCATTACTGGATAATTATACATATATCCATTACCATTGGCTCTAACATTTGAACCATTTGTAGTTACATTGGGGTTGGGAACAACTCCAGTATTAGGTAAAGGACCTGATCTTTTCCTTGAACCATTTCTATTTAATCTATTACTTGATAATCCAACTTCATCCATTAACTTCTTATATGGTTGATAATTTACAATATTAATTTCTAATAATAATCTTCTAATTTGTTGAACAATAAATCTTTGATATGTACCACTATCATTAATATCTCCTTCAGTCTCATTATCATTTAATACTAATGGATTACTCAAAATTTTATAAACAAATAATGGACCTGCTTGATTATCTGGACTTTCAGTTAAAATATATTCTAAAACTTTTGATGGTGGTTTAATTGATCCATCACTTTCAAATTTACCAAAAATTGTATCCATAATAATTTGTTTCAGATTTAAATCAACTCTATTATTTAAAATTTTTAATATAGTCAAATTAGCTAATTTATGAGTACATAATTCTCCTAAATTTTCTAAAAATTTATATGTTAATAATTCATATCTTCTATCTTTTAATGGTGAAGAAGGAGAACTATATGGAACAAAAGTATCTAAAAACCATGTAATTAATAATGATCCATTATTATTTATTACTAACTCATTAGCAAATTCAATAATTAATCCACTAACTAACAGAATTTGTTCATTACTTAAAACATTACTAGTTTCTAAAATTGTACGAATTGATCTTGATCCAAATCTACCAAAACTTATTTCAAGGAAATTATCTAACATTGATTCAATTATAAAATCATTAAATGGTGATCCAAATTTAATACACCCTTGTAAAACATAATTACCAAATTGATCATTAAATAATTTAACTGTATAAGGCTTTAAACTAGCTCCAATAAGATATTTCTGTTGATTACTTTTATGATCTCTTGAACAAACATTAATAATTTTTTGAATTGCCCAAGTACCATTCTTATGAATACTTAATTGTGTTAAATAAGGAGCAATTTCTTTAACCATCATTAATTTAATTAATGGCGATTCAACTAATTGGAAAATTTTTTGAATGATGGTATTTCCTAAATAATCATAACATAATTCAGGTAATTCATCTAACATTGCTAAACATAATTCATCTAAATCAGCTTGTGTCATAACTCTACTACTATGTTCATCATTATAATCAATTTCTCCCTTTTTAAAACTTTCAGTTAATTCTAACAGTTTACGTAATTCTCTTAATTTTGGAGCATCAAATTGTCTAATAGGAATTGGTTCAGGTAATGAACCGAAATTATCTTGATAATTTGAATTAGGGAAAGATATTGACTTATTAATCAAAGAAATAATTTTATTTAAATCAATTCCAGAATTCAAATGTTTGATAGAATCAAGTAATGATTCTTGAATTTTAATTAAATCTGTTTGTTGAACTCCTTCAACTACTGCTGCATTATTGGGCAGAACGTTTGGTTTAGAACCATATTGAGGACTTCTGTTAATAATACCATTGGAATCACTACATTTAGCAAAAGCAATGTATAAGATAATACCGGGAACAAGTTCAAAATGATTGAAACTAGCTTTTAAACTCATAGCTACATCGATAGAAGAACATTCAACTAATGCAGTTTTAGCATTAGTAGTTGAAATGGTTCTAATACTTAAAACATTACCTGTGTTTCTTGTTAAAGCATTGGTCAACATAGTCCATAACTTAGCAGAGTCAAAGAACATAGGTAAATTATCAAATAAAAGATAGCTTGTAGGACCCAAGGAAGAGTTTTCAAAACTATTTGTTACAACCAACGATGAAAAATCAACATCATCCAAAAGCAGCGGTTGGAAAGATGAAGTAGAAGGCTGAGAATTTGGTTGATGTTGTTGTTGGTGTTGATGCTGTTGATGCTGTTGATGATGATGCTGCTGTTGTTGTTGTTGTTGTTGTTGTTGCTGTTGTTGTTGTTGGAGTAATTGTTGTTGCTGTTGGATTCTTAATACATTCTCTTGTAAAGGAATACCTGAAAAAGTTTGAGACCTATGTCTAGAAGGATTAGTAACTAAAGTGTCTAATAAATTATTAATATCATCATTATCAGCGATGGCACTATAGTTATGCACCTGTCCACCATTAGGATTCATATATGTGCCATTAGTGGTATAAGATCTATTTCTTGAAAAATCTTCAAATTCAGTGAAAGTAGACATCTGAGGGTTAATAGTAGGACTAATATAATCCAGATTAGCATCATCATTCCAAATCGAGTTAGTTGAATACAATGAACCTGATCTAATTCTATTAGTATTTGCTGCACTTGAAAAGTCCGGGGACGTTGATATATTAATTTCATTAGGTACTGACAAATTTTCATGATTATTTGTCGCCACTAAAGGTGAAGTTGAGTTTGAAACATTTGGATAATAAGCTCCAGAAGCTAAATTTGTAGTAAGCAACGACGATGGCATAGTACCAGCTCTTGTTCTTTTAGAACTTCCAATCGAAGGCGTCAACGAGATCGATGGAGGACTTTGGCGAGAACTTGTACCACTGGCACCATTGCCAGAACTATGTCCAGTAAGACTATTGGTGCTTATGTCATTACCAGCACTCATGGTGACCTGGAACTATAATTAGTTATCAATTGGTGAATAGTTTTAATTATTCCCCAACAAAGCTATTGTTAATTTCGGTTTATGTGGAAGTTTCTCCTATTCGCGGTTCGCGAACCTGTATAGCAAAGTAGTGGGGGGCGCCACGGGGAAATTGGTGCGAGTCTCGCACCGTTGTTTAATTTTTCAATGTCAGACGATCAGAGCAACTTAAATCTCGTATAGTAGGTTATGATCGAAAATCGTTGTTATATCAACAGATGATTAGAGAGATATAGTATAAGATGCTAGAATGAATTTATTATTAGCTGATCCAACGCATGTAGACGTAGATATAAGTACATTGAGACTAGGAAAGTTAAAGTTTAAGATAATGGGCTGTACACGCTACCACAATAATGGAAACCTTGCTAGTAAAATTTCTTAGCCATATTACTTGGCTGAATTGCTGTTAAGAAGTATCTCACCAGTAATTTCTATACGAAATAATGTAAGACCTTAAGCCTTAAATAGTACAATCGCATTTATTCACAAACTCGCAATGAGCTTAAATGATTACCTTCAGCAGGTAAAGCTAGCGCTAAGAGCATGTAATGCCAAAGAATTGAATCAATTATTAGAGATAAATCCTCGTAATGGGCAAGGTCCAATTATAGCACAGTTTAATGATCCAAGTGAATTTGATTTATACGATGTAGATGATAAGTTTGGTGCTGTTGTGAGAGCATATTTAAAGTTGATGAAGTCTATTTACTTAGTCAATGATATCAAACAGAGTTTCCTGGACTATAATGATCTTGTTCTACTGTTGAATCGATTTGCAGAAACTCAAGATAACTGGATCAATTTAACATTAATGAAAGCATGTAAAGAACTAATAGGTATTCACTCAGTTATGCAGCAGGCAGATGCTTCAGAAGCTGCTCTTGAAACCCTTGCAACAACCATCAATAAATCCTTCAAGCTTTCATTGAATGATAAGAACCTTGACCTTTCCCAAAGTAAACGTATTGATATATACTTTTTCTTGAGCCATCTAATAAAGCTTTACTTTAAGTTGGGTAATATAGAGTTGGCCAAGTCCATTGAAAAAGCTTTGAATGGTACGAAATTCGAACTTCCTAAATTAAACAGAACTTTGAAAGATAAAGGTTCCGCCATCACTTATTTGTATTATAGTTCCCTTCTTTCTTTAGAAGATTCAGATTTCAAAACTAGTCAAACAAAACTTGAACAAGCATTATCATTATTATCCTACATCAAAGATTCTTCTAAAATAAAATCACATTGGCAGAAAATCCTCATACTACTTTTACCGTTAAAGCTATATAATGATAAGAAATTCCCAAAACAATTTGTGTGGAAACAATTCCCTGTTCTTAATAGCTTATACAATGAAGATGGATTTAAATGGATTCGAACAGGTCAAATTCTAGAGTACAATAAATTCATTACAAAGAACCAATCGTTTCTACTTAAGACTAATCTTTATCTTTTATTTGAGAATTTAAAACAATTATGCTATGTTTCTTTAATCAAGAAAACAGCAGGAATTCACCAGGAATTAAATAATGATTCTAAAACTAACCACATTGTCCCTTTGAGTGCGTTTGCAATTGGTTTCAGCTATTCTACATACGGAACTTTTGACTCTTTTGGTGACTTAGATGAAGTAGAATGTATTCTAGCAGGCTTGATTAGCTCTGGTAGAATTAAAGGCTATTTATCCCACGGAAACCAGTGTATAGTATTGTCTAAAACTGTTCCTTTCCCGTGAGCAAATAGCAAGAGCGGAGTTCAGCAATGACACAAGCAACCTAATTTACCTATTTTCCTCTGTATTCCGACACCACATCCCTAATATCTTAATTATATATATACACGTCAATCAAATACAGTAAAACATAGAAATAATTGCATATTTATATATTTATTCACGTGACCCTTCACGCGAGTTCTCAGTGAAAAATTCTCACGAAAACTACAAGAAGATATATTACCAATCCCGTTTCTTAACTCGGAAACATTAACAACGTAATTGTACAAAAACTATAAATAACTTCAGGTCCTAAGTTTATGATCAATAAAGTGCTATCAATCGAAAATGTCGTTCATAAATATTTGCCGTGATAATACTGATCCCTTCTATCGTTATAAGATGCCACCAATTCAATCAAAAGTTGAAGGTAGAGGTAATGGGATCAAAACTGCCATCGTAAATTTATCAGAAGTTGCTAGAGCTCTTGGAAGACCTCCAACTTATGTGTTAAAATATTTTGGTTCTGAATTAGGTGCTCAAACTAATGAACTGCAAGATAGATATTTAATTAATGGTGTTCATGATGCTAATGAATTACAAGATTCATTAGATGGATTTATTAATAAATTCGTATTATGTGCTTCTTGTAAGAATCCAGAAACTGAAATTCAAGTTAAAAAAGGTTTCTTACAAAGAGATTGTAAAGCCTGTGGACATTTATCAATGATTGATTTAAGACATAAATTATCAACTTATATTTTAAAGAATCCTCCTTCTGATAAAAAAGGAAAGAAAAAGCTGGCCACTGCTACTGCTAATGTTGTAGGTGGTGGTAAATCCATTGCTGATTTAGCTAAAGATGATGATGCTCCTGCTAATGGTGGTGCTGTTGGTAGTGTTGTTCCACCTAATGGTGTTGCAGGAGATGATGATGACGATGATGATATATTGACCAAGAAAATCAATGCTGAAGCTGCTGCATTAGCCGATGCTAAAATCGAAATAAATGATGATGATTGGGCTGTCGATATGTCAAAAGAAGCTATAGAAGCAAGAGCTAAAGAATTGGATAATTTAGCATTGAACGATGCTAATGATCCATTTAATCAACTCGGTGAATGGTTATTAAAAGAATCTAAAGATTCAAAAGATGATTTACCAAGTGATATCGATATCTATAAAAAAATTGTTGAATTAGAAATTTTAGAAACTCCTGAAACTGTTCAAGTTTTAGCTCAAACTTTATTCGATGATGATATTATTGAACAAATTGAAGAACATTTAGGATTATTAAATAAATTAATTCATGGTGATCAAGAAGCTGAAAAAGCATTCTTAGGTGGTTTAGAAAGATATATTGGAATAGAAAATCAAGGATTAATTGAAAAAGTTCCAAAAATATTAGTTACAGTATATAACAAAGATTTAATCCTGGAAGAAGTTATTTTGAATTGGGGTACTAAAGTTTCCAAAAAATACGTTGCTAAAGAGATTTCAAAGAAAGTCCGTAAAGCTGCTAAGCCTTTCATCACTTGGTTACAAGAAGCTGACGAAGAATCTGATGAAGAATAATTCATGTCGCATGTATAGTTTGATTTATATTGGTTATTCTACATATTTTTAATTTACCTCCTTCTCTTCTGTGGTGGTGGTGCTCCTCCTCCACCTCTCTTACGTTGGCTCTGCCCCCAATCTCTGTCCCTATTATCATTCTTGAAAGATCTTGGTCCTGGTGGCATCGAAGGTGGCATACCTGGTGGCATTCCGGGAGGCATACCCATCATTGGTGGCATACCTGGAGGTAATGGAGGCATACCAGGTGGCATTCCTGGTGGCATTCCTGAAATAGGTGCTGCAGTTTTAGCAGTATTCATTATAGAAGCCATAAGTTTCTGAGGATTGAATTCTCCTCGGAGTTTATCTTGTTTACTACAATATGAGGTCCATGACATTTCATCAAATCCATAGTTAAAGTAATCTGTTATATCAGCCCCTGGAATTCTCCATGGTTTATCTTTAAGTTTATCCAAATCTACTTGGGTCAATGGTTTTCCATCAAGCTCTGCAACTTTATTAATATCAAGTGTTTCTTTGGTATTCGATACAATTGTCGTCGTTTCAGTTTCTTCTTCGGGTTTTTCTTTAGCTTTAGGAGTTTCTGAAGTTTCTCCTATCACAATGTCGATATCATCATCACTTTCGTCTGATTCGTCATCGTCGTCATCTTCGTCTTCATCATCCTGTTCATTAGAATTGTCAGTTTTTGACTCAGGAACTGGTATTTCTGTGGCGTCTTCCCCGGTTGCTTGAGTCTTTTGTTTCTTGGCAGCTGGTTGTTCATCTTCTGACCCATATAAATAGGCGTCATCATCACTTTCACTCATGTTTGAAGTCGCACTTTTCTGCTTCCTTCTCAGCGGTAATAACAGTCGTACCAAAAGCTCTCACTATTTTTAACCCCAGTAATCGCACCACTGTCGCACCACCACCCCCACCAAAAGCTCTGTCAGATGGAAAATCCGCAGTTACTCTTCACAAGCCAGTCGTTCACTCAAAGCTAATTCAATTTGATTTACGACTTTGTATATAATTATCATTGTTTAACCAGATCGTTATTAGAGAAGGTTATAAATACATTCCTGGTGGTTTTACTCGAAACCATCAAGAATTGAGATAGTTATATTGAACTACATTAAGCGGATACTTATTCCTTAATATTTAAATAACCATGGATGAATCAGAAAAAGTAAGAGCCAATTTTGCTTCTGAAGAATTGAGCAAAACTAAATCATCCCCTTTGTTGTCATCAACTCCTCCAACTGTGTCCAAAGCTCTTGTTAGAGCGTATCCTTATTTGTTGATAGTTAATAAGTTTTTATCGATAATTACATGGACTAATGATGATTATTGGATTAATATCGTAATAATATCAGTTTACGCTTTAGCAGTATTATATTTTGAAGCTTTAGTTACTTGGTTTGGCCATTTAATTATTGTCGGATTTATCACCTTATATGCATTGTTGAACAATAAGATTCTTCAAGAAGCCAATTTAAACCCTAGCTTGGACGAAGTCATTCAAGCATTGACAAATACTTGTATAAAAGCTGACAGATTGTTGGATCCTATTATCTCATTATCTTTAACTGGATACGATATAAAACGTTTATTATTCACCACCGTGTTTTTAACTCCACTTTATTTAATTGTTACTTTTTTAATAATTAAGCCAAGAACTATCCTACTTATTATTGGTTTATATTTATTGACTTATCATTCATCTTACCTGTCAGTTACTAGGAAAATGATTTGGAAAATTAAATTAACAAGAATTTTATTTTTCTATCTTACTGGTTTAGACTTCCTGAAACAAAGAAATCAATCATTATTTGCGGCTGCTTTTGCTAAAGTTCAAAAGAATGCTGGCTATAATTTCAATCCATTAAATAGTGAAAATAATAACCGTCCAGTTAGATTCACTTATGTCATATATGAAAATCAAAGAAGATGGTTAGGTATTGGATGGACTTCTAATTTATTAAGTTATGAAAGAACTCCATGGACTGATGAATTTTTAAATGAATCATCTTCAATTGATGCATTCCTGTTACCTAATGCTGAAAATCATCAAGAATATGCTTTTGGTCAAGAACAACTGCTGCAATTATCAATGAATAATGCTAAATGGAGATGGGTAGACAAAGCATGGAGATTAGATTTAACTAATGATGGTGCCATAACTTTATCAAGTAACAAACGTTCCAAAACAACTGCCAATCCATCTTCTGATGAAGGCTTTATTTATTCCGATAATACTTGGAAAAGACCTTCAACTGAAGATTCTTATTCCAAGTATACAAGAAGAAGAAGATGGATAAGAACTGCAGAATTAGTTTTTGATAATAATGATACTTCTAGTGTATTTGATGATTCTTTCAGTAGTACAACAGAAGATGAAAAAAGAAAGAAAAAGAGTCTTAGGTTCGCTGATCCTGAGCATGATGTTGATCATCATGAAGAAAGTCTTGATGCTGATGAAAGTATTAATGACGTACAAGATGTTGCCAAAGTTTTGGATAAATTAGATGTAGCACCTGAAGAAGTAACAAAGAAAGTGTTAGATCCAGTTTTAACAGAACCTGAAATCGAAGATATAAAATCGGTAAACCCCGTATCCGATTCAAAAGAACAATCCTCACATCCTGCAAGTGATGATAGGAAAAATGAATAAACTTAATCTATCAAGCGATATTTTTTATCGTACAATATATAATCTGTCTCAATTTCGCAGCCACTATTTAAAAGTGCTAATCAGGTTCTTTCTTGAAATTGTATTGATTAGTCTTACTTAAAGCTCTGAATTTAATTAATTGGACGGTATAATTATACTTCTTTTCAGTGATCTGAATTTTAGCAACACAGTTTAAACCTTAATTTCGTCAAGTTCTAAAATTCAGTGGCTTACACAAGCAACATTATGAATCAATTAGAGGAAAGTGAGGAGTAAATTGATACTTAATATCCATTGCGGTTACGGTGGCCCTCCTTGCCCGTAGTTTCGTATTCAATTACTTTATACTAGAACCAAAATCGTAAGATTATGACGTACTTTAAATATGCGCAATCATTTCACGGATAAGACCGAAGGCCGCGAAAGATTAGATTAGATCCTATAAATACTCGATCTACTGCGTTAATATTGAAATATCATAATTCAACCAACCTATTCAAATTAAAATGGAATCTGTTCTTCTCGACTCAACCTATGGTAAAGCCAATGTCAAGTTTCTTAAAGTGAAAAAGAACCCTTCTGACCCAAATGTTCAAGATGTATTAGAAGCTAATGTTAGAGTGCTTTTGAGAGGTAAATTTGACGTTGCATACACTAAAGCTGATAATGCTCCTATTGTTCCAACTGATACCATTAAGAACACTATATTAGTAGAAGCTAAAACTACTGATGTTTGGCCAATTGAAAGATTTGCTGCTCATTTAGCTAAACATTTCGTTAACAAATATTCCCATGTCAGTGGTATTGATGTGTCTATTATCCAAGATAAATGGACTAAGTACGTTGTTGATGGTAAATTGCATGCTCATTCCTTCAAACATGAAGGACCTGAAACCAGAAGAACTGACTTATCGTATACAAGAGATGGAAATCGCTTATCTATTGTCTCTTCTATAAAAGATTTGACAGTGTTGAAATCTACTGGTTCAATGTTTTACGGTTTTAATGTTTGTGATTACACTACCTTACCTCCTACTAAAGATAGAATCTTATCTACAGATGTTGCTGCTTCTTGGGCTTTTGACAAGTCCCAGATCAGATCTTTAGATGATGTTTTTACTTATGCTGATAACGGTCTTTTTGATAAGACTTACGATGCTGCAAGAAAAGTAACCTTAGATTTGTTTGCTTTAGAAAACTCTGCTTCTGTCCAAGCTACTATGTACAACATGGGTCACAAGATTTTGGAACAAATTAAACAAGTCGCTACTGTAACTTATGAGTTACCTAATAAGCATTATATATTATTTAACTTGCAATGGAAGGGTATTAAAAATAATGATGATTTGTTTTACCCATCTCCAGATCCAAATGGATTGATTAAGTGTACTGTTGGTAGAAAAGCTGATGCCAAATTGTAATGATGTTCAGTTCATAGATTCTATATATATACATTCTTTTAGTGATGCTCATCGCGAAACTTTTGAATAATGAGCAGGCTCTGGAGTATTGTAGCTACTGCAGTAACTACTGCATTAGTTGTAGAAGGTATTCATGTTCTTCTTAGTAATCCAGAATTCTTTCAATTTGCAAAAAAAGAATTAAAAGTAGTTTCCAAGACCATTAAAAAGGGGAAATCGGAGTATCCAAAGGAACTCATCGATGAGCAGTTAGCAAGAAATATTGCCTTTCTTGGTGCCGATGGAGTCGATAAAGTAAGAAATCAGAGGATTATAGTTGTTGGTGCAGGTGGTGTTGGTTCTTGGGTTGCAACCATGTTGGTCAGATCAGGTGTAGGAAAAATAAGAATTATTGATTTTGACCAAGTCACTTTAAGTTCATTAAACAGACACTCAGTTGCCAACTTGAAAGATGTGGGAACTCCAAAAGTAGAATGCTTGAAGACTCATTTACAAGAAATAGCTCCTTGGGTGGAAATTGAAGTCAGAAATCAATTGTGGAATATGAAATCAGCTGAAGATTTGATATTTGGTGATGATTTTAAACCCACGTATGTGGTGGATTGTATTGATAACATCGACACAAAGGTTGATTTATTAAGTTTCTGTTACGAACATAAATTGTTAGTTGTTTCTTCTGGAGGTGCTGCTTGTAAATCTGATCCATCTCGTATTAATATAGGGGATATTTCCAAAACTGAAGAAGATCCGTTAACTAGATCAGTTAGAATAAGATTAAAGAAAAGAGGTATTGTAACGAATATTCCTACCATCTTTTCTGCTGAAAAACCTGACCCTAGAAAGGCACAATTACTTCCTTTATCACCTGAAGAAATAGCCAAAGGGAAAGTCGATGAATTGGCAGCATTGCAAAGATTTAGAGTTAGAATTTTACCAGTTTTAGGTACAATGCCTGGAATGTATGGATTAACTATAGCCACATATATTCTTACTTCGGTAGCTGGTTATCCAATAGAGCCTATTGAAGGTAAAAATCGTTACAAAATATATGATGGAATATTCCAAAGTCTAGCAGGACAACAAACAAGAATTGGAAGCATCGAACAAAGAGTTCCAATTTCACTTAATGATGTTCAGTACATCTTGGAAGAAATCTTCCATGGGAAATCTCCAATTTCCAATTATTCTACCAAATTGACTTTATCTAAATGGGATCCTTCTAAAGAGATCTGTTTGCAGAATTTAGTAATAATGACAAAAGAAGAACAGCACAACCATGAAAAGAGAGTTTTAAACGGCGGCGAAAAGTTGGAAGACGTTTACTCTAAGGAAGTGCTTGCATTAGTTTCCAAAAGATTTGAGGATGAAAAATACTGGTCCCAATTCCGTTAGTAATAGACATTTCATATAATATATATCATAGTTTACTTCCACTGTATTTTTCTAGATGACCGAAAGGTTATATTTCTGTCACATTGTCATCGCGCATTATCATCCAAGACAAACATGTTCAGAAGAGCCATTACTACTATTGGTGTAGGACCAAGGTTTAGTTCTAGAGCTTTCGGTACCTTTAGAACGTATCCATTGAGGTTGAATCTAAAGAATGGATACCCTAAGACTGTTTTCAAGAGATTTCAATCCACTGCCAAAAAGCCTTCCGGAATGAAAGCACTAATTAAAGAATATGGATATGCAGGTTTAGGAGTTTATTTGGCCTTGACCGCCCTTGACTTACCTCTTTTTTATCTTTTAGTTCATTCCATGGGTCAAGAAGAAATCGAATATTATGAAAATAAAGTAAAGCAACAATTTGGTTATGGTGTTTCCGATGAAGATTTAAAGAGAAAGCAAGAAATTTCGAAGATTGAAAATGGAAGTGATGAACCGGAACAGAAAGTCAATGATCAGAGCTGGTTTAGTTATATAAAATCACAGTTTTCATGGACAGAATTGGCCATTGCATATGGAATTCATAAATCTTTTATTTTCATTAGACTTCCTATTGCTGCCTCCATCACTCCTTCAATAGTCAGAATATTAAGAGGTTGGGGGTTTAAAATAGGATCACAATCACTTGCAACTTCAAAAGAAATTGCAAAATCAACCATTAAAGATTACACAGCATCTAGTGCTAAATTTGGAACTAAACCTACTTCTAAAAGAAAGTGGTTTAGTTGGTTCTTTTAAATAGTTAATACTTTTTACTTGTATATAAAAATACCGTATATAAATGCAATAAATAAATAAGCTTTTAGGATATTTATATCCCTAATAACATTTTGCTTCGTTCATATACATAGAATGAACATGCAACCATAGGTACAACTTTTATGTACCCAATACTTAATCCTACAAAAAAACCTCTAATCCCATTTTCCTTAAATATAAGCCTCGTTGTTTCTTTAAACGACAAAAATTGACCCTCATTAATAGCACCACCTACTTGCATTCTCCTTCGAATCACTTCAAAAGGATATGCTGATGTTTGTGAACATAATCCTGCTAGTCCACCAGCTGTTAATTGAGCAAATGCTTTTAAAGGAGTTCTAGAATCTCTTGAGTTTGTTTTATCTCTATTTTTCACTTTTTGAACACTAGGAACATCTTTGACAGTATATTTGTAAAGATATTTGGATCTAAATATGTCATGAAACATATCATGCGTATAAAATGATACTCCAGCGTATGGGATCATTCCTAATATCGTTGGAGCAAATCCTCTGTAAAAATTGGACAATGACACTAAAGAATCTGGTAATGTTTTTCTCATAAAGTTTATCCATTTTGGATCAGATAAACTATTAGGAGGATTTTCATGGAAAATTGACTTGATCGTTGATAATAATCTTCCTTTATGATGACCCATATAATATTCATGGTTATGGTCTCTTATATGATGTTGTAAATATCTAGTTTCAAATGCTAATCTTACTCTAATCAAATCTAATGGATATGTACAAAATACACTGGCTAAACCTGATAAAGAACCTGCCATAAATCTTCTACCTCCAGTTTCTAAATCATCGGACGGAATTAAAAGTGAACGGATTTGTTCATAAGCAACAAACTTAATTGCTGCATAAGGGAAAATTCTTAATAATGTTACAGAATGACCTTGATAAAGCCCAAGTATACCATCATTTTTCCATATGACTCTACCAGCATTAAAGAACCCAGCAAATGTGCCTCGGTATTTAATAAACTCAGGGTTAGACGTTTGAAACAAAATTTTGATTCTATCAAGTGGGGCTATTAAAGTCTTTGCAGCACTTCCGGCCATACCTCCTGCAATCCCTGATCGTACAACATATTCAAAACTTTGCTTATCTATAATGGCAGTGGGATAGAAAGGGGTCAGCTGATCATTAACTGTCTCCGTAACCGACTTATCAGAAGTAAATAAACTTCTAATACTCGGTACCCTTATACTAGTCTCCGATACCGAGCTCTTGTCTGGCATCACTGAAATCTAGTTTATCCTGTTGTTTTAGTTTCTTGTGAAGTCTGGGGTTCGCGAGAAAATTTTTATAAGCTGCCTGTCACTCGCTGCAATTGAGCTGCGTTGTCTAGAACCGTGGGATGCGGACACGGAATATATATTAATGCGGTCTATAACCTGATGTTCTATTAGTATGATAATTAGAAGGTGATCTCCCTCGTATGACTAATGGAGGACTTTCGATTGAAGATAATAAAATTGGTTGAATTGTTGCACCATCTTCAATTATACCTAATAACTCTACATGTAATGCAAAATATCGATTATTAACGCTGGAGATCTTCATTCTAATAGATGAACTGAATTGAATTCTTTCAAACCTCGCAACTTTAGCTATCGAATCACTAGGATAGTTTTTTAATATGGATGTGTCTTTTATTGTATCCAAATCTTGCTCTTGGTAATGTTTTGACCTATCAAAGAAAAACATTCTATTAAAAGTATCTAATTTGGTATTATTTCTTTTATTACTGGATGCCTTAATAACCTCATGATTAGGCAATTCTCCTGGAATTGCTGGATATATAGGTGGAGGAAATTGTGGTCCTTTATCTCTTTTTGCTGTATGTTGAACTAGGCTTATATTAACATCATCATCTGAACATTTAGCAACTAATCTAATAGCAAAATAACTAATTTCAAATACGTTATTATCATTATGAGGACTTTTAACTCTGATATAAAACTTGTTGTTAATAAATTTTTCAAGATCAAAATCTTGAAACTGGAATGAAGAAACTAAAGTAAAATAATTTCGTTTATATCCAACCCAAGTTCCTTGATCGCCTAATTCAAACCCTCTATCTATTCGTGCCTGAAGATTAGGAATAACTTCTTCATCATTAGCCTTACAGAATATAGCTTGATGAATATTAGTCTGGCTAAACTGTGGACCCACTCTAAACAAATCTGACGATCTAGGTGCTACTTTTCTATTAGCATTATCTATTATACTTTCATTCTGGGCTAATATCTCTAAATGATTGATGTGGTGGTTACTTAAATCAGGTGAAAAATCTTGGCTGGAAATCGCTGGATTGGTAATTTGTTGGGGTTTCGGTTCAAAATTAGTTTGAAATGCTTGTGACACTACATGAGTATTATGTTGCTGTTGTTGCTGCTGCTGATGCTGCTGTTGTGGAAATTGATGTGGTAAACTGCCGAGCTGTTGGACTTGATGCACCAAAGGTTGTAGGGGTGGGATTTGTATATACTGATGAGGATGTGTTATATAATGTTCATTGGAGCTATTTTCATCGTAATGTTCGTCGTTAGATAATGACATCATTATCTATTCAATACCACTGTGAGTCAGATAACTCTTTAAAGTGCCAAGCAAGACGTGTTTTGGGAATTTATAGGTTTTAACAAGTCAGGGAAATTTAAATTAAATATTAAATACAAAAATCAAACAAAATTTTCAAGTTTCACTTTCTTAAACGCTTGCAAAGACGTCTTCTTATTATTGTTTTACAATTATTGTACAGATAGCACAAAATCAATTAGTGCGAATATCCTGGAAATATACTTTTTACGAACCAGATCCATTCCTCATAAAAATATTAGACGATAAGGTGTAGTTGGAATTTTTTGAATAATGATATTTTTCCGTATCTCTAAAGCTATATAGTTTTAATTTCATACCATTTTTAATGTTTTAAAAATAGTTATATTTTTTTTAATAAATTTTAAAAGTTGATTGTCTTTCATTTTGACACTTTGTGAGTTTTGCAATATTTGAATATTATCGTCAACTCTAAAAAATAAAAAAAAATAAAAAAATATACATGACAGCAAAAGATATTAAATAACATGATGGGATCATAAATTAATGATCCTTTTTAGTTTACCAAAAAATTAATTAATTTAAACTCGAATTCATAATATTAATAGTAATGGATGCTTCCACTTCTTCAACAGAATACTCTTTCCTTCCAATAAAGCCTTTATGGCCAAGTTGGTAAGGCACCTCACTAGTAATGAGGAGATCCTCGGTTCGAATCCGAGTGAAGGCAATCATTTTTTTTTTGCTATCAGTATTTTTTCACTATGAGAATCGTGGCATAATGCGATGTTAGTATAGTTTATTCAGTGGAATAGACTAGAGATAAAGGCAATTAAAGAAAGAGAAGAATCACAATGTTAATAGAGGGTCATAGTTTCCTATGATTAATTTCAACCTTAACTTATAGTCTTAGTAGTGCCAAAGATACTGATTATGAAAGTTAAAATTTGCACCCAAAAGGTAAGTTGAAGAAGAGCCTAGCACTAAAACCTAACTTTTATATTCATATATTTATATTTATTGCCAATAACCTTGTTGTTGTTGGAATTGTCCATTGTAAGGTTGTTGAAAGCCAACTCCAGTAGGTTGTTGTGTAAACTGGGGTTGTTGAAATTGAGCTTGCTGAGGTTGTTGGAATTGATTTTGCTGTGGTTGCTGGAATTGAGACTGTTGCTGTTGATTATTCAATTGATCAACAGGAGCTGCTACATTGGAAGTGAAGTTATCTGGTTGATTATACAAAGACATTATTTGCTGCTTGTTTGTTTGCTGGGCAACCAATTGAGGATTTTGTTGCTGATAAAGCATTTGCTGGTGCTGAGGGTTATTAGGATCTAAGTACTGTTGACCATTAGAATCAATATAAGATACTTGACCAGTAACTGGATCAGTGTATTGATAAATTTGTGGCTGTTGAGTAGCTTGTTGTATTCCAGTAGGAGTGGTTGAAGCTCCAGAGCCTGACCACCAATCGTTACTTTGTTGAGAAGGAGGTTTAGAATCAATCAATGATGTCATAGGGTTGTTAACCAGGAATGAACTATTACCAGATACAGAAGGGCGAGGTCTTGATGGTAATGAAGGAGCAATTTCTTCATGAGTAGGATTTGTCTTAGAATCTTCACTTAAGATATCTAAAGCAAAATCAATATCACCATTACTTAAAATCAATGCTTCTTGAACTGAATCTGGATCTTTATAACCAAATGCTAAGACTTGAGAAACTTGTTTCTTAAATTGAGTAGATTCAAACAGGGTTAATTTCCTATGAGATAACAGAGGAATCGGACGATTCAGTCTAATACTATTCAGTCTCAGTTTCCTCAGTCTTACACTATTCAGCCTCAGTCTTGAATAATTATCACCATCATCATATCTTGAATCACCACCATATTCATGAGAATCAATAGGATCATGTCTGAATTTCCCATTCACATATTTATCTTTAATATATTGTTCAATCTCAGAAGTATCATATTCATCGTAAGGAAATGGTTCTCTATCAGGATTCCAAGTTTTATTAGCTCTTTTATTACCAATACGTCTTAATCTTTCAATTTCTTCCGAATTCCACGAGTCCAAAGTAAGGGATTTGACTTTTGATATTTTAGAAGGTAATGTTCTTCTATGAACGGAAGCACATCTTCCACATAAGAAAATGCCCAAGTTCCATGAAGCCCACGTCGGATAGCTCGTTCCACAATCTCCGCATTTATTTTCATTAGCACGGCTATTAATAATTTCAATTAATTGCTTCTCATTCTGTTTCTGTATTTTAGACATGTTTCAAGTAATTTTACCACCAACACCTATTCAATATTTTTTGCTACAATCTAGAGTATTAGATTAAGGTCTCGCACTCTTCTTGGCCCATACGGCAGTCTGCATATAAGCACAGGATTTAGTAGAAGTTATGGATGCAATTATATATTTATGTCCGAAACCTAAAGAGGGAACTTAAGGGTGGAAATAGACTTTATAGAAGATAAGTATTCTATGACGATCGAATCCACATTTATAGGTATTGAAGTTAAGGCTGAACCGTTAAATGAATCCAATGATTTATTGATGCCTTTGATATCTAAACTTTGAGGAATGGATGAAGTGAATTTCGCTAGTGTTATATGGTAGCGGAACTCATGATTGTCCTGGAACGGCACACCGGTCAATTGGCAGTTTTCTTTGATTAAACTGTTGAGTTCTGTGAATAATGCACTGGTTTCTTTATTCATTTCAATTCTCGAAACAAGAAACACTGACGATGAACTTCCGCTAGGCATGATCTCTAGTTTAGGCTCGAACAGTAATTGAATACATTTGGACGGTGGTTTCTCGAACAATGGTTGATCTTTTGTATTGAAAATCTTATTCAAATTCTCTAGCCTATTCATAGTTTCATCATTTTGTTGTTGAATTAATTTAGAGTCAATCCGTAGATGACTCAAACTATTTTGGAAACTTGTTTCGAACTTCTGTAATTTTGGCAATTCAGCATGAAGATTTGTAGTTAATGATACATGATGATATTGGTTTGAGAAATATTTCTTATTATACTTGGTCAATCCTGGATCCGCTACAATTTCTGCCTCATATTTATTATAAAACACGATTTGATTAGTTTTCAAGAACTCTAATGCTGATGATGATACACCCTTAAGTTGTTTAAGTACAGAAAATGGTGGTTTCCATGGTATAAATACGAAACAACTTGTCATTCCTTGTTGTTGAGCGTAATTCTTCAGAAATATATTAATATTTTCAATATCAATTTCCTCTAATTCTTCTTCAGAGCTATATCCTTGAATACTATCCATTCCAGGTTACATTTAACCTCAAATTAGTAGATACTATCTTTGTAGTGTATAGTGCAATACATGCGAATATAATGAGTTTCGCACGCTCGATGGCACATCTAAAAATTTTTTCTTTTACTTACTAAAATATATTAGTTTATAAGACAAAGATAATTATTTATTAACATGGCTACTAGAACTCAATTTGAAAATTCAAACGAAGTTGGAGTTTTTTCCAAATTAACTAATTCATATTCACTTGTTACTGTTGGAGGATCTGAAAATTTTTATTCTGCATTTGAAGCTGAATTAGGTGATGTGATTCCTATTGTTCATACTACTATTGCTGGTACTAGAATTGTTGGAAGAATGACTGCTGGTAATAGACGTGGATTATTAGTTCCAACTCAAACTACCGACCAAGAATTATTGCATTTAAGAAATTCTTTACCTGATACTGTTAAAATTCAAAGAATCGAAGAAAGATTATCAGCTTTAGGTAATGTTATTTGTTGTAATGATTATGTTGCATTAGTTCATCCAGATATTGAAAGAGAAACTGAAGAATTAATTGCTGACGTATTAGGTGTTGAAGTATTCCGTCAAACTATTGCTGGTAATGTTTTAGTTGGTTCATATTGTTCATTATCTAATCAAGGTGGTTTAGTTCATCCTCAAACTTCTATTCAAGATCAAGAAGAATTATCTTCTTTATTACAAGTTCCTTTAGTTGCAGGTACCGTTAATAGAGGTTCTGCTGTTGTTGGTGCTGGTATGGTTGTAAATGATTGGTTAGCTGTTACTGGTTTAGATACTACTGCTCCTGAATTATCAGTAGTTGAATCTATATTTAGATTGCAAGATGGTCAACCTGATTCTATATCAGGTAATTTAAGAGATACCTTGATTGAAACTTATTCTTAATCAGCTAATTGCTTTATTAAAGTTTTGAAAATTTGCATCTTTATGACTAACGAATATTGTAATTCTTGTATATTAGATTAATACACTCATACAATAATTAGATCTCTATTAGATAACTTTTACTCTTTTAGGTAACCCGTAGCACATGATTGAGAATTTCGAATTAGGAACCCCATTTTTTTCGCAGACAATAAATATCGTGGTTTAGTTTTCAGACGATAATTAACACAGTTCCAATTAGACAATCGTTGTTATTATACATCGTTTATAATATAGCCTTCTAAAATGGACTTCTACGGAATTCCTCGAGGCTTTATAAGAGCTGAAGCTTATAAGAAACTTGCAAAGCTTTCAGTGGAAAATACACCAGGTAACTTGAAAGAAATTAATAGTGATACTGCAGACCATGATGAATTCAGTAAATTGATTAACCAAGTTCACGAAAAGGATTTATCAACAATTGCTATGTCATTGCAAGAGTTCGAGATCTTAGTGGCTTTATGTGAATCTACTAATCATGATATGAAATTTCCTAAACAAGCCAATGTCTTGTTACAAAAAATCAGCTTATACTTGGTTGAATTACCTAACCAAAAGTTCGAACCTTCGGTATTTAAGAACTATGTCAGACCTAGTCCGTGGTTTCTTTTAACTGAAAAGTTAGCCACTGCTGCTATTAATTTAGCATTCAAATTTGATGGACAATTCTTTGATCAAGTTGTTGATTTATTTGAAAGATTCAATTCTAAGTTTTTCAGCAATAAATCTTTAGAATATTCTAATTATTATTCTATTTTGGGTTTCCTTGAAAGTTTAACAAAGAATCCTAAAATCTTAACTCAATCTTCAACTTCATTCAAAATTTTTAATACCTTAGATACTTGTATTGATAACTTTGAATTCCTTAATGAAGTTGAAGCTTACCTGAATGAACTTTTCAGATCCCCTCATGAGGATTTGGCTTATATTTTAGAACACGATGATGACTTAGTCGAATTTTCTCCTATCTTTTTTATTGAAACTATCAGTAAATTAATGTGTGGTATAATTAATTCAATTCTTGACAATAAGGACAGTTCTTTGTTGAATTTCTTATTAACTAAAATTTCAAAACAACTTGATGAAGAGTCTTCTATTGGTTTAGAAGTTGAAGAATACCATATGTCAATCATTGCCAATTTAACAAATTTGGCTTTGCAAAAAATGGAATTCTTAGATAGAGGAGAATCATTTATTGTTTATTCCACTTTCAGTCGTTTAAAGATTGGTTATTTAGCCAAGTCATATATCTTACAAGTTATTGGTTGTGGTATGTTTACTGACAATATGGATATTGCTGTTTGTAGAAGATTATTCAAAAACTGTTTATCAATTTATGATGTAATGTTGGATCCTGATTTAGGATCTTCTGTTATTCAATTAGGATCCTTATTAGTATTCAAAGATGAATCAATTGGATCTTCGTTGACTAGAGCTTTTACTGCCTTGGTTGCTAATCCTAAATTCAGCTCATCTTATTGTAGTGAAGCGTCAAAAAGTGTTGGGTTATGCTCAAAAGTTTTATCTCAAGATGCTGTTGTTACCACCATTTATGCTTTGACAAACTTGTTATTCGTTAATACGGATGCAAGAGGGGCAGTTAGAAGAAATACTTTAACAAGATCAGATGGTATTTCATCAAAAGATACTTCTTTGGACCATAGGGGAAAGATCTTATCCAGAAGAGATTCTCTTAATTCTGTTACCGCTTCTCATCTTAATGGTAGCCGTAATAAATCATTGGACGTTGAAGACAGTGATTATATTCATATTTGTGAGAATTCAATTACTGCAATTAACCATATCGTTGAAAGATGCAATGATGAAAGCGTTAGTACATTGGCAGTAACTATTTTATCTCAAAAGACCACTAGATTAGATTCACCAATTGGTACATTGTTATTGAAAGGTTTAGTTTCTTGTGCTCCTTGTTTACCAGAAAGAGAATTTCTTATTTTGAATAAGTTGATTAATAAATTATCGCTTGATGCGTTCAACTCTGGGAATCAAGACTTATTAGACAATTTAATTGATGCAAGAGTCGAATTATCTCGAAAGATAAAACAAGATCATCCTTTATTCAATACTTATTTACAAGAATCTTTACTGGGTATTGTTGGTAGAGGAGATGTTCAAGTATTGGAACATCATAGATCTCATAATGAAATTAGTGAAATTGGTGACCAAATTGCTATTTACTTAAGACCTTTAGCGGCATTATTACCAAATGTTTATAATGACGAACAACCTTTGACCATTAGAGATACAAAGATCATTAACTTGTTTAGAAATATTTGGTTTAATATGGTAGTTCATGGTTATTCTACAAATACCAAAAACGTCAAACATTATTATAATGAATTAGAAAGAATTGCTTATAACACGCCACCTTTAGCATCTGAATTATCTTGGGATAGAAATGAGACTTCATTGGAATTGAATACTGTTTTGAGAAGAGGATCATCAAATCATAATGTTAAGGAACATAAAACTGTTTTAAATGAAATTTTTGAAGTTCCAAGAACTCTTTCTTATCCTAAATTAATGTTCTTATCGGCTGCAACTTTGGTAGAATCCTTTAGAGTCAGAACTGGAGACTGTTCTAAAGTTTTGTACTATTATTCTGATCCATCTATTAAAATTAGTGGGGTCGAAAAGTATATTGGTTATTTGTCTTTTAAAATTGTTAAGGATTATATTAAATTTGTCGATTTGGGAGCCAACAAGAATTTCTCAAGTGATAATATTGCGGAACAATTAACTAGATTATTGGCATTATGCTGCCATCGATTAGAAGATTTACAAGATGCTGCTATTCAATGTAGTGATTTATTGATTAATAGAATCCCTTCATCATTATGTCATCAGAAATCATTATTTGCTATTTTTGATTTATTAAGTTTGTTATTCGATAGTGTTGTTGATGCAGATGAAAGTCAATACGAACCTACTATTTCTTATAGAGCCAAAAAGACTGGAATTCATTTATTGTTGTCAGATAACTATAAATGGAGAAATGAAACTTTCAAAAGATTCCATGAAAAATCAAAGCATTGGTTAAAGCTTGTTTTAGTTAAAAGTTATGTTGATGTTAAAAGTTTGATTCAATTATATGTGTCTGGTTTAGATAAATTCCAACCTACCAATAAGGTTCAATTTGGTGTTTCCTTCGCTTTAGAAATGGCTGGATCAATTTTACCAACTGAAAGAGAATTAAGTAATATTTCAAGATTCCAATCAAGAAACTTGAATTCTTTGCCTAGCTTTGTTTCTCAATTAACTTGGAGATCAAATTTCATTGGTGAATTGTTACATAGACTCCCATTACATAATAGAGAGGATACTGATAATGCTTTTAATGATATTAGATCAAAAGTAATTGACTTAAACTATGAATTAAATGATCCATCTATCCATGTTACTAGTGATAAAATCATTGACTTGTTGAGTGATATTGCAGGTTTGACATTAATTTGTGAAGATAACGTAGCAGAAATGATTAGATATTTAGTCGAAATCCCATTCAAAGTATTTGAATCAAATGTTATGAATGCTTCTATTGGTATATGGTTTGCAGTCATGAAAGATCGTCCAAATATTTCAGTTTTATTGTTATCGGAAATTTCTAAAAGATGGGAAATCAGTATAGCTTTAAGACAAGGTATTTATTCAAGAGCTCATGATATTATAGATGCTGAATTTTTCAAAATGGAATATTCTCCAAGTGACTATAAAAGTTTAAACAAAGTTTCTCAGCTTGTTGTTAAAAGTTTTGATCCTCATTTACAAATTATTAAGTTATTCGGATCAAGTTTTGAAGCAAGTCTTAATCAAAGTGATCATTTATTGAAAATTTTCACAAAATTCGTTGAGGTTGGATTGAAAAACTTGGATGTTGCAAGTTTACATCCATATGCAAGATTTGCTAGATTTGAATTAATTAGGTTTGCTTTTGATGTAGTAAATTATCATAGTGGTTTGAACAGTAGAAGTGAATTATATTTAACAGAATTGATTTTGGATGCAAGTTTAAGTTGGTTCAAACAAACTGCTAAATATCCATTTGGTTCAAATTTGTTGAAAACTAAGAGTGATTTAGGTTTGTTAAAGGACGTTGCAAAATTAATGTCTACAACAAAAACTTTTAGACATAGAGAACTTGAAAGTAAGAAAATTCTTGTAATGTTCTTCCTTGATGATGAAATTAGTAGATTCACAATTTGGTTGAATCCTTTAAATCCAAGTGATGCTAGAGGATCATTTATTTCAAATAAAATAGATGGTCATCATATTATAGAAGCTTATAAAGTTGATCCAATTTTAGCTGTTAATTTGGCATTAAGATATAAAGTTAAGAATCTTGATGAGATTTTACAAAAATTATTGAATGAAAATCCATTACCTGCTATTTCATATCCTAATGCTGTTCAATATTTGATTGGTATTAATGCAGGAACTAATTTCCCAACTCATCATTTGCTTTTCTGGGAAGCATTATCTCCAATTGATGCTATTCAATTATTCTTACCACCTTTTGGTAGCAATCCTTTCATATTGCAATATACCATGAGATCTTTAGAATATCACGATGTCAATTTGACTTTCTTTTATGTCCCACAGATTGTCCAAAGTTTAAGATTTGATGCTAAGGGATATGTTGAAAGATATATTCTTGAAACAGCTAAAGTATCCCAATTGTTTGCTCATCAAATTATTTGGAATATGTTGGCTAATAGTTATAAAGATGACGATGCTACAGAACCTGATTCAATAAAACCAACTTTGGATAGAGTTCAAGAAAAGATGGTTAAGAGTTTCAGCTCAACTGATATTAAGTTTTATGAAAAGGAATTCGAATTCTTCAATGAAGTCACTGATATTTCAGGTAAATTGAAACCATACATTAAGAAATCAAAAGCTGAAAAGAAGGCTAAAATCGATGAAGAAATGAGTAAAATCGTGGTTAAGTCTGGAGTATATTTACCAAGTAATCCAGACGGAACTGTGATTGATATCAACAGAAAGAATGGTAAACCATTGCAAAGTCACGCTAAAGCACCATTTATGGCTACATTCAAAATCAAGAAGGAAGTGACAGACATTGATGAATTTGGAGAAAGAATAACTTTGCCAATCGAAAGATGGCAAAGTGCTATTTTTAAAGTCGGTGATGATTGTAGACAGGATGTTTTGGCATTACAATTAATCTCAGTTTTCAGAAGTATTTGGGCCAATGCTGGTTTAGACTTGTTTGTTTACCCATACAGAGTTACAGCAACAGCACCAGGATGTGGGGTAATTGATGTTTTACCTAATTCTACATCTAGAGATATGTTAGGTAGAGAAGCAGTTAACGGATTATATGAATATTTCACCACAAAGTTTGGACCTGAACATTCGATCGAATTCCAACAAGCTAGAAATAATTTGATTAGATCTTTAGCTGCATATTCCATCATCACTTACTTATTACAATTTAAAGACCGTCATAATGGTAACATTATGTATGACGATCAAGGACATGTAATTCATATTGATTTTGGGTTCTGTTTTGATATTGTTCCTGGAGGAGTTAAATTCGAAGTTGCTCCATTTAAATTGACCCATGAAATGGTGATGGTATTAGGAGGAAGCAATGAAACCCAATCATTCCAATGGTTTGAAGAATTATGTGTTAAAGGTTACTTAGCTTGCAGACCATACATGGAAACTATTGTCAGATGTGTTAATCCTATGTTAGAAAGTGGATTGCCATGTTTTAAAGATACCACCATCAAGAAGTTAAGATCAAGATTTGTTCCTAACAAATCAGAGAAAGAAGCAGTCCATCATATGAGAGGACTTGTTAAAAAGGCCATGGAAAGTTTCTATACTAAAGGATATGATGAATTCCAAAGATTAACAAATGGTATTCCTTATTAAATAATATCAATTAGGCTATTTCGATTACGTAGTATAAAAGTCTTGGAAAGCTATTTCTGTTCGCATTCAGCCTCTTATTTACTTTTACTATGAGGCGCTGCTAAAAATATCTTGTTTACGTGGAAACCAAAGGCTAAGAATTTTTGGAGTTTACAAAATCAAAACTCAATTAAATCCCTCCGTATTATAACTTTATACAATTATTATAGCATTACCATTAATTATTTATTGATTTTTGAAATTATATACCTTAAAATATCATTAATATAATAACCCCCTGAAAAGTTTCTTTTTTCAAGATTAGTGAGGATTTGAAAATATTAAAATTTCGTATCCGTGAATATCTAAAAGTACAAACTATAATAATAAGTAGTCAACGATCGGCAACTTTTTGTACTTTTTAACTTATTTTTATAAATCCTTGTGTTCTGCTAATATATTAGCTTGATCTTGTGATACATTTTCAATCTTGTTTATTAAGGTTTTGATCTGGTTTAGATTTCTGATCTGTTCATTCTAGGTTGGAACATTCCACATATTCAACAGCTTAAAGCTTGATTCACCCTCGTTATGAGATTGTTCCTTCAGTTTCTTGCCGTATTCTTCGGCTTGTTTAACTTGATCCAAGCAAAGAATTATATTAAAACATCTTCTTTATTAACATGTATGGACAACTCACTTTTTACGGCAACTCATTTCGATGTTAAATTTTATCCTGACAATAAAACTGCTGTGATTGATGTTACAGCTCTTTCAAATATTGATGCAAACGTTACTGCAGATGTTGAATTAATAGCTTATGGACTTTCAGTTCTTAAGACTAATATTTCCTTCTGTAGTTTAAATTATGAAACTATTTGTCCTTTCTCCACAGGTCATTTAGAAGTTAATACTGATTTCAAAATTGATACTGACCAAATTGATCAAATTCCTGGGGTTGCCTATACAGTTCCTGATTTGGATGCAAGAGTTAGAGTTTTATTATTAAATTCTGATACCGGTGAAACTTTAGCTTGTGTTGAAGCTATTTTATCTAACGGTAAAACTGTTCAAACTAAATATGCTGCTTGGCCAATTGCTGCCATTTCTGGTTTAGGTTTAGTTACTTCAGGTGTTGTATCAGTTATTGGTCATTCTAATACTGCTGCTCATATTGCTTCAAACTCAATGTCATTATTCGTCTATTTCCAAAGTTTGGCTATTACTGCTATGATGGCTGTAGCTAAAGTTCCTCCTATTGCTGCCGCTTGGGCTCAAAATTTCCAATGGTCTTTAGGTATTATCAGATTATCTTTTATTCAAGATATTGCAAATTGGTATGTTCAAGCTACTGGAGGTACTTCTACCGATATTTTGAGTTCTACCTATTTATCTATTTCTGTTCAAAAGGCTAAAAGATCAATCAGTGAATTTTTAACCAATTCTTATGCAAACACTCAAAGAAACAATCACTTGACTTTATTCAAAAGACTTTCTGTTTCCGTGGCAACTGATGATTTTGGTCAGGCTGATAACTTGGACCCTGACATGTATTCCACTAATGAAAAGTCTGATGATTTAGCTTCTAAAATTTTGGTTTTAAGAGGTATACAAAGAGTTGCTTACTTAGCAGGTATTGAAATTACAAGTTTGTTCTTAACAACAATCATTTTCTTATTTTTCTTTGCTTTTGTAATGATTGTATGTTTAATGTTGTTCAAAGCTGTTATTGAACTTTCAATAAGAGCTAAATTCATGAATGAAGGTAAATTCAATGAATATAGACAACAATGGGCTAATATTATTAAAGGTGCTTTATACAGATTATTGTTAGTAGCTTTCCCACAAGTTTGTGTAATGTGTCTTTGGCAATTAACTGTTAGAGATTCTGCAGGATCTATTGTTATAGCAATCTTTTTATTTGTGGTTGTATTTGTTTTGTTATATCAAGGTGCTATTAGAGTATTCTTGAAAGGTAGAAGATCTGTTCTGCAATTTAAAAATCCTGCTTATTTATTATTTGGTGATGGTGAATTTTTAAACAAATTTGGTTTTATTTATGTCCAATTTAGAGCTGATGCATATTATTTCGTTCTTGGAACTTTAAGTTATGTATTCTTGAAATCTTTGTTTGTTGCTGTTTTACAAGGTAAAGGTAAGCCTCAATCAGTTATCGTTTTTGCTATTGAATTGATTTACTTAATTGCTCTTTGTTACTTCAGACCATTTATGGATAAGAGAACTAATGCTTTCAACATAACTATTGCAGTTATTAGTACCATTAACGCATTATTCTTTATGTTCTTTTCTTATGTATTTGGACAACCTCAAATTGTTGGATCAGTCATGGGTGTGATCTATTTCGTGTTGAATGCTGTCTTCGCTTTGTTCTTATTGATTTTCACCATTGTTACTTGTGTATTAGCATTGGTTTACAAGAACCCAGATACTAGATATCAACCAATGAAAGATGATAGAGTTTCGTTTATTCCAAGATTCGATACTAAGAATGGTAAAGATGCCAAAGGTCCAGGAAAAGAAGGAGATGATGAATATGAATTGATGGCTTTGGGTGCAACTGCTATGAGAGGACATGAAAATGGTGGAAAGCCAAACATGTATGACGAAGATGATTCTGTTTATGATGAAGATTCATCTGGATTTGCAAGTCAAAGTAAAAATCATCAAAATGCCTTCACATCAAACTCTTATAGCCCGGACCCTAAAAGAGATAGTTATTATATGGATAATATGGAACCAACTCAACCATCTTCAACGATAGTTGGAAATCCAGGTGCTGCCTTTAACAATTATGGTCATACTGGTTATAAGAATAACAATAACAGCTCGAATAGTTTTAACAATCCTTATAACCAAAGGACAGGTTTCAGCGGACAACCAACAAATGCTAATAACGTTAGTTTCAAATAAGTGTAACTTTAAAATAAGGCATATTATGTATTCTTCATATAAATAGAAATAAAAAGTCAACGATTGTATATCTTTCTAACTATTAAGACAGAATTTAGGTTTACCAAATATACTATGATGGAAGACGTTATACCAAGTGATTTTTTCACAATCCTTTTCGGTACTGAAAATAGAGAATCTCTTATCGATATGGGACCCTGGGTCATCATTTTCATAAACAACTTGAGCATATTCCTTATTACGTGGACTCTCTAATTTATTTTCACCAACTCTGATTAAAGATAATGGAAGAACCAAACCACCTTCTGGTCTAAGTTGTATTAAACTATTTTCTTCCATTTCAAAATTTCTCTTCATTAAGCTATCATCTGATTTACCAAAGTCTTTATTATTATCACCTTCAAGTCTATCAAGTTGTTGGATGAAATCAAACTTAGACTTAACTATATCCATTCCACTAGTTATTTTTTGTTTCACGAAATCTTTCTTATCTTCTATGCTGTCTTTCTTTTCATCAAGTTTGTCATACAACTTATACCTTTGCTGATCTAAACGTTCATCCACTCTTTCAATTAATGGTTTCGGTTCTGTTGCTAGTTCATAAGTCACATCATTGAGTCTATCAGCCCAATTACTTAATTTATCATGAACTTGTCTCACGGCTTGAGAGTCAATTTGTTCATCTCTTTTACGCAATGTAGCATTATGCTTATCATCATCTAATTTCGATCCAATTAATTGTGAAATATCTAAAAAGGCTGGAAAAAGAAATAAAGCTTTTTTATCTTTAATTTGGAGACAATAACTATCATCAGCTTTATTAATATTGGTTGAACAAAACATCGACTTAACTAAACTATCATAACCAATCAGATTAATCCAATTCTTTGCAAAACTATCAAAAAAGGTAGATATCATAGCATTTTCATTTTTCAAATAATTTTTTATATTCATAATTGGATTTTTAAATGATTGGAAAGTTTTCTTATCTGAATCGGAAAACATGAACACCATTAATGGTTTATTTTCACTAATAACGGATCTAAATATTGGCAATTGGGATATTGTTGTGGAAAGAATGCTTTTGGAATACGAACTTGAAGTATCAATTATGCTATTTGTACTATTCAATTTAGATTGTAAATATGCCTTTGGTAATACTAGATAATAGGATTGCAAGTTCAAATAATTTGGTAAATTGAAAGGAATACTTTTATCAACAAAGTTAGCAAATTTATCCTTGCCAATAATTGGGAAAGACAATGAACTGTTACTATTAAATAAGAACAAACTCTTAAAATCTTGTGGGATTTTTATCTTATCATTGTTTAAATTAAAAGTAAAGCCATTTTCATTAAGAAAATCAAGACCTAATTTTTCAAAAATTTCAGATGTTAATAAATTTGAAGGCAAAATGATTAAATCTTTTACTTCATTAGTTCCTTCAGGGAAAAGAGTGAAGTTACTTTGGAAATGGGTAGGTGTTATCAAAGATTTAAGTTGATTTTCTAAAGAATTCTTGATTTCTTTTAAACCTTGTAAATTAACTTTATTGGTCAATTCCTCTTTCACACTAGGGTCTATGATCATACATTGAAGCAAAGGAATAAGAAGGATGAAATAGATGTAAAAAACAAGCATTGTTATCAGTTTTGTTGCAGCAATTGTTCGCAAAATGTTTTTGCAACCAAAATGAGTTTGTACTAAAAAGAAAAGATTATTATGTGTATTATACAGTATAGACTATGATTTTGTTTTTACCTCGTATATCAAATTGATCTGAAAGTTCAAACATTTCTCCCAGTTCGTTTAAGTAGTATTCTTTTAGTGCTTGTCCACTATTAGGATCCAATAAATCATTAGAGTGATGCTGATTAAAATTAACAGTTGAGCCACTAGATAATGATTTATTATAGTCTTTATCAAGACCTCTATTGCTATAATCAAAATTTATGTCATTTAATAAATTCAATCTTGATATGTATAAAGTAGTCAAGAACATCACTAAATCTGTTAACCATAAAAAGAAGGATATAATTACGAAAGCACTGTTAGCTTTCCTTAAGCTACAAACCGATTTACTTTCACAATCACGGTTCGGAATAATGTAACTTAAACTGATAATGAACGAAACCAAAGACAATATAAAAGCAGCAGTACAATAGAAGCTACCATTTCTTCTTTCAAAATTAATTATTGTAGTCATAAACAATAAGGCAACTATGATGGATATAGCTGAATCTGCAATGAAATATCGATAGATTCCTACACTTACTCTATGGTCGTTATTCAATAACACACTTGATAAGGTGATAATGACAATAGCGATTATTATCTCGAATAAGTAAATTAGGAAATTTGCAGTTATAGTAATTTCTCTTCCTTCAAAGAATTCATCTCCTCTGAAAACATTAGAAGCTTGGAAAGAAAATAATGGTTTATTCATAACACCTCGTACTAATCGATCTTCTAGTTGTTTTTGTCTTGAGGATAAACTGATTGTATCATTTGATTTATATAGGGAATTTGGATGATTGGGGTGATTTTGATTATAATATTCAGTAGTATCCATTATGGGTGGTAAATCTTTATCTTTATTCATAAGATTATTATTAGTTAGGGTCATTGATGTAGGGGGTTTCATGAATGATGTTTGATTTGTTATCGGGGAATCAACAGTTCCAATATCAGGGACTGAAGGTATTGCTAAAGAGCCAGCATTATATGGTAATCGCTGATTTGTTTCTTCTTTTATTGAAGATGGATACGGCACAAATCCATCATTATTGTTTCCATCAGCCATCGAGGAAACTGACTGTTTTTCATAGTATTTATAGATATCATTGTAATCAAAGCTGCTTTGCTTTCTGGCTTTGGGTAAAACACTATCTTCAGCTATTTCTATTAGGTTCCTCCTTCTTTGTGGTCCAGGATCAATAAACGAAGGTTTCTGAGTCAGGATTTCATCGTTATAAAACGATGATGAGTCTGATACTATTTTAGAATGCTGTTCTTCGATGGATGGTGGTGTAGGATTTCTTGATCTATTTCGTGGAGTTGGACTTTCAAATTCAAACCGTGATAAATCACTTACAACCCTGAAGTCCTGATTTCTGTACAGCATATCAACAATTAATAGAACAATTAATTCTGTCTATTTAAAAAACGTCGATAGGAACATAAGACGATTTGGTGCTTGCAAAAGTTTATAGATCTTGCAGCACGCCCAATCGGGAAATATGTAAATAATTGAATCGCACCAATTAGGAAAAGTAATTGAACCCGTTGAACCTAATAGAACGGCATAAAGCTCGTATAACGGTTTGGTGTACAATCGTTTAGCAAAAATAGTTTACGAATTTAAGGAGATTTCATGACCTTTTATTATTCTATTAACTTCTAGCCAGTAGTTTTCTTGCAGTAAGAAATTAAGGCACCTCTCTACAATCTCATAGTAATAGTAGACTTGTACATTTTGAAACATGACATGACAAAAAGGAAATAATCGGCTTGTATTCTAGATAACATTAAGAGCAAGACAAATCTGTTTAATCACCTTTTTTGTATTTTATAGATAAGAAATCATTGATTATCTAATCATTGCTCCCTCAATGATAAACGTTGTTAATTGTTAGGAACATTCAATGATTATAAGTTTCCTTTTCCATCTCAATTTGCTTTCATTTATGCACGTAAGAGGCAACTGTATACAAACTTACATAATTTTAGAATTCTATAACCTTCAGTTATAAGTCACCTCACTTCAAGTAAAACTAAAATCGGTAGTGCATAAACCATTTAGACCCCATATTTAAGTCAGCGAATCATCATCAAAAAAAATTAATTATACATTAGTTTGAAAAATGGCCGTTATTAACAAAGTTGAAATGATTGATCAAGGATGTGATTGTGGTAAAGATTGCAATTGTGAAGGATGTACTAAAGGTACTGGATGTACTTGTAACTCCAAATAAGCTTATCGTGTTACAGGAATGATTTGTCACAGAAACGACCTGTCATGAGTAAATTAATCATGTTTTAAATAGTGAATAAACGATTTAAGAGAAACATACGATACATTAGGTATTCACACTTATTTACAGGAAGTAGCTCTCTTAATTTAAATCATACGAAAAGTCCTTGAAGAAGTCTTCCATTACTGAAGTACTAGCAGCAGCTTCATTTGGACTTGTTAAACTTGTCAAATAATACCATAAATCATCAATATTTTTACTATCAAAATCAACAAAATCATAATTGGCACTTGCAGCATTCATATCAATTACTAATTCATTCAATTGTTGCAAAAAAATTTCATTTTTAAACATTGGGAATTCTAAATTTAAATTAGGTTCTTTAGATCTCATCATTTCAGTAATTTTAGCCCCAAATTCATATGAACATCTTACAGATTTACTTATAAACCATGCATAGTAGTATCTATGAGATAATTTCTCTACTAAACATAATTGGTTTTCAATATTGGTGCATAGACTCTTAAATACTTCTTTACTTAGTGTATGCTCACTATCATTAAGATCTAATCTTATATGTAATGATAATACTATTAATAAATCTTTATGAAGATTTACTAACATTTCAGGAACAAGCATAAAATTGAATTTACTTTCTTGATTAATTATTGAAATTAATTCCTTATTATTAATTGTCTGCATACGCAATACTTTTTTCAAACAATAAAATGCTAATTTGTATTGACCAATTTTTTCAAAATGATTAAACATTTTAAAATAATAAGGTACAACTGCAGTCATAAAATGCATTTCAAGTTTAAGTGTTAAAGATGTATATAACTTAGGATCAAGATTATCAATAGAACGAAGGAAAGGTTCAACAAAATTGAAAAGTCCATTTTCTTTACCAAGTAAATAATTAATCTTATCAAAAAATTTCAATACTTCTCTAAATGTTAAAGATTCTGACGGGGTAGTTAATTTCTTTAAAAATGGGTCTAAATGATCAATTATTTTCTTTGTAAGTTCACTTGTTAAAGCAAGTAATTGTTCTTTTTTCAATTGATTTGGACTTAAACCTAAATTATACCTTCTTTCATCAAAAAGAGCAAGATCAAATTCATAAAAAACTTTAGGATCATAAGGATATGACATACTTTTTAAAGGAGAACCAGTAACAAAAGAACAAGCATAATCATCAATCATTAATAATGTCCAAGAAACAGGAGCAATTTTAGTAAAAGAACTATCAACTGAATCTTTTTCACCAACAACTTTATTAAAACCCATTGAATAAGCCATTTGCATTACAACTGATCTTAAATTACTATTTTCAGTAAAATTAGGTTCCATTCCATATTCAGGACCAAAAGTTTGATATAAATAAAGACACATAGTTAATTGTATAATTTCGATACTACAAGGATGTAATAAATTGAATTGATTTAAACATTCTTGAGCAAGTTGAACACATTCAATATTAACAGGATTATTTAATAAATATTTTTTCTGTTGAGCTTCTGGACTAGGATCTTCCAGTTTAAAATTCATTTCATTAATTTGTTTTATAGTTGAAAATAATGTTAAATAAGATAATCTTAAAACAACTAACAATACACCCAAATGAGCGAAATCAGTTTTAGATTGAATTTTAATTATTGGTTTTGATTCATTAGTATCAGCACCAATTAATCTTTCTATAGTTTCTCTAAAATCAGTTTCATCGATAAATTGATAACAACAAACTGAAATAGAAGAGAAAAAATTATCAATCAATTGCCAAATCACTTTTTTATTAGGTAAACTCATTTCAATTTTTATAGCAAGCTTTAAAGATTGATCACTAGATAAATCATTAAAATTTCTTTCCAGATATAATCCCATTAATTTTGATTGATCTCTAATTGAATCAGTTAACTGATAAGTTTTATCCCTATATTTACCAAATTTTTCTAATTCTTGATCAAATATACCATCACAGTCTTCTTCTGTATCAAATTTATTTTGTAATAATTCTGAAAAATAACGCCAATGAACACAAAGAGCATCATCAATTTGACACATACCTCTCCAATTAAATGGAGGATAAGAAATAGGACGATTTTTGCCAGAATATGTAATATGAGCAGGACCTTCATAAATATCAAATTGTTGATCTAAACAATCATTTGCTAAATATTCTAATTCAAGATCAGCAAATTCCATACGAGGAACAGTATAACCATTACCTTTAACTGCCGGAGTAGTAGCATCTGAATTAGAACCAGTTGGATCGCCAGCAACACTACTTCTTTCACTACTTCTATCACTATTACTATCACCAGAATTTAATCTCATTGAAGAATACGAACTTTCAGTTGAAGTCCCACTAGATTCATTATCTAAATTCAGTTCCAACTTTAAAATCTTTGTTCTAAGTTCTTTAAGTTCAGATTCAAGTACGTTTTGTTTCCTATTACGTTTATTGGAATATTGAACATATTCACAATTATCGTTCTTATACTTAATACATGAGGAGCAAGGTTCTGTACGATCACATTTAATTTTTCTTTTCTTACAAAACGTACAAGCCGATTTCTTACTTATATTATTATCAAGTTCGTTATTCCGTATATCGAGTCCGGTAACGTTCAGCGTCACTTCAGGCATAGTTACGTTTAACCCTACGTCTGTCATGCTTTGCGCGATTACTATAAATTCGCCCTCGTAACCCTTATCATTATAAGGTTCTATAATCAGTGAGATTTAATTTAAGCTTTCGCCAAAGGAGGCAGTAGTATATCGAGCAGAGTTGTACAAGTTAAAAGACTACATACAGTTTTTCGTACAAACATTTCTAGCCACATTTTTTATTGTTGCCCCTTACATTCCTCTATCATTATCACAAGTAGTGCACATACCAACTCAACCCTCCTATTGTTAAGTGAATTGAAAATCAAGTCAAAAGACGAAAAATTCGTAAGTATGGCATATTTATAATAGGAAAGCATTCCGAAGCTGTGCCTACAATGACACCGCCAAGATTAAGGCGACAAAAAGATTTACGGAATTTGGAAATCTTTTACCGAAATTTTCCTTATAGGCTACTTTAGTCGATAGTTCGTAAATGATGCAACAGTACGAGAAATGTCTTTCATATGTAAGGCATAAATATATTTATTCACATTCTCAATTAAGCTTCTAGTTTGCGTTCTTTTTTATTGCTTTCAATCTGTAAAAGGTTATAATCGCTCAAATCTGTCGGCATTCCCGTCCATCATTATATTAAAACCCTTGTTCATTCCAGTTTCAATTCAAAATCATGATTAGCGCCAAATTTCTTTTACGAATTCTTGGTTTACCAGCAGTTATTATATGGTCTACTGTTCAATATTATACTGTTGGTACTATATATTCCAATACTAGTAAAGAGTTCAATACCCTTTATAAGAATGTTCATCTAGCAGTTGAAAATCATTTAGCAAATCAATTCACTTTGTCCGATATTCCAATTGTTGTTTATCAACCTATGTCGAGATTATTTACTCGTTTTAAATCAAATCCCATGGTTAAAAATGCTAATTTACCTCATTATGGTGAATCTTTCCATGATACAATTAAAACTCAATGGTTTATTAAACCAAAAGGTTCTAAAAATGTCATATTATTTTTACACGGTGGTGGATTTGCTTTAAATTGTTTTGATGCTCAGTTTGCTGCCATGTTAATGTTGCATCATGCTTTACCAGACAACTTGAAATCTGAAATTGCAATCTTAGGCTTTGATTATACTTTAACTTTTGAAGAAAATGGTAAATTTCCCTGTCAATTATATGAAACTCTTGTAATATATAAGAAATTACTTAAAGAAGGATTCACAAATATTCATTTACTTGGAGATTCGGCTGGTGTTAATTTGTCCCTTGTTTTATCTAGATACTTAGCATATCCTAAAGAGGCAAACGAGTTTTTTTCAAAGTTCGATAAATACGATTTTAAACAATTTGACTCAATAATTACTCAACCTTTTTCAAATGTATTAATTAGTCCTTGGGTTCAACCTTTACATCTTACTACTAATAAACATAATGTTGATAATACTGGTGATTTAGGTGCTAGAACTACAGTCATGGGTGAATGGTTAATTGAAGGTTTAAGTTCTAATAAGGATGATTTCATAGGTTGGGTTACCTTTACCAATCTTGAAGCTGAGAAATTTGAAAAGATTGATTATTTCCATAATGGCCATAGTTTATGTATTTATGGTGAAAGGGAAGTTTTAAGAGATGCACAAGAATCTTTTATTGAAATAATTGATTCTTTTGGTAATATGGAAACTTACTTGGAACCAGGTGGAATTCATGACGGAATGTTATATGTTGAATCATTAGATTATCTTGGAAGTGGAGGACAATTGGCCATCGATGGCAAATTTGAAAATAAATTTGGTTTACCGAAAGTGGTTGACTTTTATACTAGAATTGTTAAAACTTAGATTTATGTAGAGATATGCACAGTAATACATATGATTTTTCGCAGCCCGTTTAATTTGCTATATAATTAGATACTTTAATAACAAATGTTAGCTTTCATTAGGCAGTCTATTGTATGCAGTCAAAATCAGATATAATAAACTTTTTCTTCGTCAAAATAAGTTTTTCTCCATGAAAATTTGTTGCTCTGCATCAAATAATCTTTTATTGCTGCGCTCAACCAATTTGGTCACCATGACAAGACCAATTCTATTATATAAGGGCTCTCCTGGTCGTCAAACGACCTTTATCCATTACGAAAAGATCAAGCAACGAAATCCACAATTTCCCCGGTAAATCTAGGAGCACATGATATAGTAACGGTTGTTTCCTTAATACCGAGCGCCGGGGAAATTGCTGCAATTTTTTTATATAAACAAGTTTAAAGTTGCCGATCCAATAGTTGTCGACTAAAATATAATTAAAACAAGTCAATTACAACTTAATTAAAATGGCAATTGAAAAAATTCATTCACGTTACGTCTACGATTCTCGTGGTAATCCTACAGTAGAAGTAGACGTTACTACTGACAAAGGTGTCTTCAGAGCAATTGTTCCAAGTGGAGCTTCAACTGGGGTTTCAGAAGCTGTAGAATTGAGAGATGGAGACAAGTCTAAATGGTTAGGTAAAGGTGTACTTAAAGCAGTTAGAAATGTCAATACAGTTCTTGGTCCCAAATTAATAGAATCAGGTATTGCAGTTACTGATCAAGAAAAAGTTGATAAATTCCTCATTGATTTAGATGGAACTCCAAATAAGAATAAATTAGGTGCCAATGCTTTATTAGGAGTTTCATTAGCTGTAGCTAAAGCTGGAGCAGCTGAAAAATGCGTTCCGTTGTATCAACATGTCGCAGATATTGCTAAGAGCAAACAAGATAAATATGTTTTACCAGTTCCATTCCAAAATGTATTGAATGGTGGAAGTCATGCTGGAGGATCTTTGGCATTCCAAGAATTTATGATTGCACCAATTCATGCTCCATCTTTCAGTGAAGCTTTAAGAATTGGTTCCGAGGTTTATCATAAATTGAAAACTTTGGCTGTTAAGAAATATGGTCACAGCGCAGGAAATGTAGGTGATGAAGGTGGGGTTGCTCCAGATATTGAAACTCCAAAAGAGGCATTGGATTTGATTGTTGATGCTATTGATCAAGCTGGTTATAAAGGAAAAGTTGCTATTGCTCTTGATCCAGCCTCATCTGAATTTTATAAAGATGGCAAATATGATTTAGATTTCAAAAATCCTGATTCCGATCCTTCTAAATGGTTAACAGGTGCTCAATTGGCTTCTTTATATGAAGAATTAGTTGATAATTATCCAATTGTTTCTATTGAAGATGCATTCGCTGAAGATGATTGGGAAACTTGGTCAAATGCTTTCCCTAAATTAACTTCTAAAATCCAATTGGTTGGTGATGATTTGACAGTTACTAATCCAATTTTCATCCAAAAAGCTATTGATTCAAAAGCTGCCAATGCTTTGTTATTGAAGGTTAATCAAATCGGTACATTAACCGAATCAATCAATGCAGCAAAATTATCATTTTCTGATGATTGGGGTGTAATGGTTTCCCATAGATCAGGTGAAACTGAAGATACGTTTATTGCTGATTTGGTTGTTGGTTTAAGAACTGGACAAATTAAAACTGGTGCTCCAGCTAGATCTGAAAGATTAGCTAAATTAAATCAAATCTTGAGAATCGAAGAAGAACTTGGCGATAAAGCTATTTATGCTGGAACTAAATTCCATACTGCTCAGAACTTATAAGAAGGAAAATAAAACAATATACGTTTCTTCAATTGAATTGGAATTTGCAGCCGTTATTTTAACAAGCAACTGCTTTATAAATAACTAATTAGCTCTACAGCAAGGATTTTTACTAGTTTATAGGATTGAATGACTTAGTAGTCTGTTTTTCTACAAATTTGAAGGAGTATTTCCTCTCTTGAGAAGTAAAGCTGCTTCGAGTTAAGACTCTTGCAACAGTTTATGCACATCTTCAATACTGTCGCGATTTACTTCAAGTGCAATGAAGAAGGTACTGAAGACAGTATTGAATCATCCAATACTAGTGAATCCTCTACGATGGTTGAAAGGTCCAAGATTCCAACCACCTGAAGCATATCAACATGTCGAATATACAGAAACCATTAATAATAATCCATTTGCTCGAAACTTAATCAGAACTCATAAAGAACCAACATCTAGTAGATTTCCTAATGGTAATCTTATTAGACTAGAGACGAGGGATGTCGAAGGCAAACCGTTAATAGTACCAGTATCCGATAACATAGATCATAATATAATAGCTGCTCCAAGTTATATCCTAAAGAATAAGAAATTCATTGAGTTAGCAGAGTTTAAGAAGAATTGGATCAAGTACCTTTCATTAAAATATAAAAATAGAAACACCAATTCAGTGGTACGAAATACAACTGCAATACTGGATATTAGCATGATGTATCGAGAAGAGCTAGAGTCAGAAATAATTCAACAACTAAAGAGCATCAATTCAGTTTCTCCAAATGAAGGAATTAAGCTAGTAAATGACGGTGAATTATTCAAAATGGTAGATAAACAACTTATACTTAACTTACCAAACATATCACATGAAATCGAAGTTCCATATACAGAAAAAGAGCTTTGTCTGAAGCTTGTGTCATTGATGAAGTACTATCTATAAAGTCTAAATAAATCAAGTCTGTACTTTTAAATTTCATCCACAATTCTCTTGGTTTCATAAAACACTTGTGCCAAAGAAGCATATTTGATTAATGTATTGTAGTCATTGTTGGGGCATGCCGAGTTTTCAAAAACAGATGGATAGCTGTCTCTAAAGTTTCTTGATTCACGAACCACAAACTGTTTAAAAGTATCATATGCGTGGTGTTGATATGAAGAAGTTGGAACGGTCATTTCTAGCAAATCAGCAAATCCTACAAAGACTAAATGAGATCTTTCAATAATATCATTAAGATGACCGTTAGAGAAGAATTGATTATTTAACGAACCTCCACCAATTAACTTTAGACCAAATTCTACAGCTATAGCTTTCCAATCTTTTTCAAAATCACCCAACTTATCTAAATAAGCACATGCAGAGATTAATGTACCTATAGTATAAGTTAATTTACCAGGATTTAAACTTCCATCTTGATATCTCCCATCTATAATAAACCCATCGTTATTATCAACAAGATTATTCAAAACATAAATAATATTTTTTTTAGCAAAATCAATGTAGTCAGGATCAGGAGTAATATCTGCATATTTAAGTGCAGAAACTGCAGTTTCTATAGTAGAAATTGAAGATAAATATTTCCCTTGAATACCCCAATAAATTCCACCTCCATCAGCGGTATCTTCATAAGAAGATATTAGCTCAGTGATATTATAAGCTTCATCTAAATAAGATTGATCTAACGTATTTTGATAAGCCTGAGTATAAACCCAAGAGATTTGAGCATTATCGTCAGTGTAAATATCACCATTTTTACTCATACTAGCCGAGTAACCACCAGTGGAATTTCTATAATTTTGCAACGCAGTGGTAGCTCTATTTAAATTTTGTGAATCTTTGGTATTTGTCATAACTTTGCCAGCAATAGCTACTTGCCATACTACTGGCATGGTAGTATAGTTACAACTATCTGACCAAGTATAAGAACCATTAGCGAAAAACAACCAAACTAATCTGTCAGATAAAGTATCAGCAATATCACCAGGATCATATTGAGGGGATTCAGTTTGAATGGATTGAATTGAAGTTGAATAATTACCAAAGTTATCATCACGTTGCTCTATAGGCACAGCTTTAACCAATTGCCAGTTGAGAATAAGAAGCAAAAGAAATCCCCAGTTCATGAAATCAGGTATCAAATGAATAAGGTATCAAAATCCTTAGTAACGTTAGCTGACCAAAGTTAAACTAAGCGAAGGATATGAACAAGTAAGATTTGGGTAGTGGGCCAGTTCCTCCTTATATATAGTGTGAATAATTAAGTAAGAAAGAACAATAAAATTTAACGGTAGCAAGTATCGATATTGATCGTAAACCAATATAGCCGATTTCACATTGCTACCAAATAGGTAGCTTAATAACGTGAATTTTCTAATCGAATTGCATATTTTAGTCAGGAGCCAAACCCTGAGAGCGTTGCAACGCAATCTCAAATTTAAAATAATAGCTGCAAACAATAGAAATCACAATTTCGCAACAAGAACCCTGAAAAGAATTTCCCGTCTAGTTAGCTTAGATTTGAATCCAGCCTTGTTCACTATTGCTCGGGCAGGAATAAGCTATCGAATTCCAGTTTTATTACCACTTTTAGTTATAAAGATTAGCGCAATTATTTATTTTAAGAAATTGGAGTTGATGCTAACCGATGCCAAGGTTATAGTTAATATGGAATTATAATAATTAATAGTTTGCTATTATCTAACAAAAAAATTTTGTATATCTATAAACCAATTTACATATCATAAAACTAGAGGAGTAAAAAAGTGAAAACAGAAATAATCCAAGGACTTAAGTTTGCAAGTCTAGAACCGGAGTTATCTCTAGAACTAGATTCAGATGGTGATTCTGACAGTGATGCTTCTGGCACAGTTTCTAATTCCAAAGTGGCTGGAGTTCCTAACCCATTGATGAGGTCAATAAGATCACTCAGACTTATAGTTGCACTGAAATCAGTCGAATTTGACAAGAAAACTTTTGCATTGCCACTATTATCAAATACAACCCCACCTGCCATAGTCCCCAGGAAATCTCTATCAAAAAATCCATCAGGTTGTAAACCAGTCTCAATATCATCAGTTCCTTGATAATCATGAATAGTTGCATATAATTTACCAACTTCACTACTAGTATAATTTTTAACTTCAAAAATATCAAATTCTCCACATCCTGATCTCCAACAAGAACAATTAGCATTATTAGAATATTGAGCAGTTCTTGGGATATGGGCATTTAATAACCAAATCCCTGGCATATTCCAATTAAAAACTGATCCTCTTTGAACTGTATCTTCTTCAGGCATAGTAAATTCAAATAAAAACATTTTAGTAGTTCCATAAAATCCATGATATGCAGGGATTCCATTTCTATAAACTCCACAATCACCATTTGCCCCTGAATTTCCACATGAAATATTTGAAAAAATAACAAATTCTTCTTCTGATCTAATTAAAGTATCAGCTTCTAAAATTGTAGATGATTCAGCTGCTGAAATACCATCAGAATCAGCATAAGTTAATCCAAGTCCAAGACAACTTGAATTTCTACCAGCTTTAGTTAAGAAAGTAACATTTTCCAGAGCTTGACTTGCACCATCATAATAAGCTAATCTATTCCAATCTTGATTACTATTACTATCAAAATCAAAATTTTCTGAAACATAATAAGCAAATTTATTTAATGTCATAGGACCTCTAAAGTGTACTGAAACTTCTTCATTAATTGGACTATTTGCACCTGAAAATCTTGTACTTTCAGTTGCTAATTCACAACTACAACTATCACTATAAATATCATTTAATTCACTTACATGCCAGTAAGTACCGGAGTATCCAAAGTTCTCGAATTCAATTAATGATTCTGCATTAACCAATACTAATTGAAGGATTAAAACCAAGGATCCTAACTTAAACATCTTAATATATCTATAAACTATGTTTTAAAGGACGTTATGAAAAGGTAAGGGTTTCTGGACCTTTTTAATTGTACAAGCCTTGATTTATTAACAATGACCTTAGATGCAGCACGTTGAATAAAAATCTCATGAGGTTTTAAAAAGGATAATCAACAAAGAAACTATAAGGTATTTATTTACAGAATTCCAATTGGAGAGACTTATAAGAGTGTCGTATAGATATAGTAATCGTAGAGTTTAAGTTTTGGTGATTTATCAAGTCCTTGGCACTTATGATGCTACAAACTGTTTTATTAGATCGGTGTTGTGATAAGCAAAAAAAAAGCGTTTGTTTAAGTTAATCCCCAATTAGGACAATTAATGGGATTTCGGACCGCGCACGCCTCTTTTGATCTACCTATTAATAACTTTTTACTAGACAAGTAAGGTATTATGCGAGTAGTTTCCTTGCAGGTAGCATTAAGTTTAACTGTATTTGGAAATCACAACCCGCGTGTAATCGTGTTAGGATAGGCGCTTAAGTATGGCGATTTCTTTTGATCTACGCTTATTTAAAGATACCATAGCCTCAAAACGTCTTATAATCTATATTGAACCAATCCCTGTTTTGAATTTTCATTTTAGTCAAAATCTGGTTTCACCTGATTAAACAAGGACCTTTACGTCGTTTATAAACTTCTGTTTATGTTTACTCCATCGCCATGTTAATGCAAATGTCTAGTGGAAGTTTATTTGGTCTCGCGGGCTCATATATCAGACACAGAAATTTCGTGTCGTACTAGTGCCAACATTAAAGACGGCCCCACTTTCCTTGTTATAGTATGGGGAGAAAATCCTTGTCTCATAAATAATACGACTTACATGAAAATAAATGATTTTGGTTTTAAATTGTCTGAAAAAACTCATGACTTTATTTATGTCGTACTACATTATATTAGTAAGTAATGCATTCACAACGGATGTGTTAAAAGCACCGGCTTTTTAGAATCTAAATGTCTCGACAATAAAATTGCTGCTGCATTTACTACAATCGACACTTCCTACGTGTCTGCATAGGCTATATGCATGTTGCAAAACACCATAATAAATGTGATACGTTGTCCAATGATATGATGAATAGTTAGAGTCGTAAAATGCTCCACTACATTATAGTATACATCTCTCTTTACAATTATTTCTTAATTCTAAGTTTAATCATATAATAGAATGAGAAATAAATTTATGCTAAAAATTGTACATGGAATAGTTGGGAACTCTGACTCAGATTACGAGAAGTGTCTTAATTGCTAGTTGGTTTGAATTTATATCATGGGATGCCACTTAAGGCTTAACTTACAATAACATATTTCTTAGACAATCGATGTTTTAACTATGAGTGGTACTACTGTTTTAGTTACAGGAGCCACTGGGTATCTAGGTGGTTATATAGTAAAGCATCTAATAGATCAAAATTATAACGTCATTGCTGTTGTTAGATCAGCAGAAAAGGGGAGATTCCTTAATTACTTGTTAGCACAACCTGACAATTTTAAATATGAAGTTTTACCAGACTTGGCAGATGAAACTGCTTGGAAATCAATCTTTAATAATAATCCTAAAATTACTAATATAATTCATACTGCTGCACCTTATAATTTTGGTATTCAAAATTATGTTGATGAAGTTATTGAACCAATTATAAGAGGAATGGAAATTTTAATAGAATTAATTAGAAAATCAAATCATGTTGAACATTTCATTTATACTTCAAGTTCTTCATGTTTGCATAATTTAGAATCTTATAGTAATAAATCCGTTACTTTAAATGAATCAAGTTGGTGTAATTATAGTTATGAAGAAGCAATAGAGAATCCATTTAAAGCTTATCATTATGCTAAAACAAAAGCTGAAAGTTTATTTTGGGATTTTATTAATAGTCAATCAAATGTTACTGGTATAAGTATATCACCATTTTTCATGTTTGGTCCTCAACCATTTGATGAATATTGTAAACGGCCAAAACTTAATAGTTCATCAGAATTATTTAATATAATATTAAATGCAGGACCTGAAGATTTAAATCATATTCCAAACTTATTTGGTTATGTTAGTGATGTAAGAGATATTGCTTACATTCATATATTAGGACTAACTAATTTTAAATTAAAAAATCAAAGATTATTACCTCATTCTGGTGTATTTAGTGGTGCACAAATTTTAAATTTAACTAAGGATAAATTCCCCAAAATATCACAACAATTACCTCCAAAAACGTCAGTTGATGTTGTTTTATTTAATATTGATAATTCAAAAACAGACAAATTGTTGAATCTCAATTTAATCGATTGTAATAAAACTCTTTATGATTCAATTGAACAAATTTTAAGAGTTAAACATAGGATCTAGCATTTTGCATACAAAAAACAATCAAACACTAATACATATTTTTTAATTATATATATATATAACGATCGGCAAATAATACAATCTACTTAATAAAATAACTACATTTCTATTATGAATAAATTATTGAATCTTTTATAGTTTATTCTTTGGAGATATCTCTACCGAAAAGGGAAACCTTAGCCCAATCTAAACAAACCAAAATTTGATTTTTAACTGAAAGACACATATAAATATAAGCAGATCTCCAGAATAAGAAAGTTAAAGCACCACCAGTTTGAATATTTGACCAATCCCCCCAAGCAAGTTCAGCAACAGCTCTTTCTGATCCAATATAAGCTAAAGAACCTTGATGATTGTATTTAAAATTTGGTAATTTTTCTTGTAATTTACTTAATTTCTTACTAACTCTTTCTATGTTAATGTTTTCTGATGGTTTAGAATTATGTAATTGATAATTCAAAGTTTCAACTTCATGTAATTTTTTGAAAAGTCCACCTAAATAAATTCCTTGTTGGAAAGCAACTTGAGCAGTTGGAGCATATTTTGTAAAAGTACAATCACCAAGAGCATAAATATTATTAGTACCATCAACTAATAATTTTTCATTAACTAATAAACCTCTTCTTGCATTTTTTTGTTCATCAATTTTTGACGTTAAATCACGTACAATTGGTCTTAAAGCATTACCTGTAGCCCAAATCAACATACCATAAGGAATTTCAACCATTTCAGTTGAACCATCTTTTGGTGATTTAACTTGAGCAACAACATTTTTATCAGTAACTTGTTTAACCATTGTATTAGTTTTTAAATCAATATTTGTAGCTTGGAAAACTTCTTTAGTATAATCAACTAATTTCTTATTAAACATATTTAAAACATTAGGTAAAGCTTCAACTAAAGTAACTTTTAATTCACTTGAGACTTCTGGCATCCATTTCTTTAAATCTTGATCAATATAATCTTGTAATTCACCAGCAACTTCAACACCAGTTGGACCACCACCACAAACAACAATACTTAATAATCTCTTACGTTCACTATCACCTTTTGGCAAAATATTAGCAGCTTCAACTAAATCCATTAAATTTTTTCTAATTTTAATTGAATCACTAACTTCCTTTAAGAAAGTTGAATGTTCAGCAACACCAGGAATTCCAAAAGTTGATGGTTGAGCACCAACTCCAACAACTAAATAATCATAATTGAGTGAGGTAGTAATTTCATCTGCTCCAACAATAGTTGATTTAGATGATGAAGTATCTTTACCACTATGACCGGAATGAACAGTAGTCGATTGTTTAATAGTTAATTTATTATTAACTGGATCAATTTCTGTTGCTTCAGCTTCTAAATAAATTACCTCACCAGATGATCTTCTAGTAATTGATCTAACTGGTTCAATAATTGATCTTAATTCAACAGTTCCTGTTGGACAAGATGGTAATAAAGGAGTGAAAAGGAAATAATTTCTTGGACTAACAACTACAACATTATATAATGAAGTATCTAAATTTTTTAAAAGAGAAATTGACCCCCAACCAGTACCTAAAATAACTAAAGTTTTCTTTCTTTGACCATTATTAAATACAGGAGTTTGTTTAATTTGATCAGCTGGATTTTTTTCAGCATAAACTTTATAACCAATAAATCCAATTGAACCTAAAATTGTTAAATAAGTAGCTCTTTTTAAATTTTTAAAGAATCCTCCCTTTGGTTTAGTTGTAGTAGAATTAAATCTAATAAAATTAGATTTAATTGGGGTTATACTACCATTAACACGAAGTAAAGACTGTTTAGGAACAGTCTTAACAACTCTGGTAAACATTTTATTGATTTAATTATTGAATTATTCAATGTTTAAATATTTAAAATATTTTTCTGGACGAAACTGAGCCGGATTATTAGTCCGAGAAATAATACTAATGAGAAGAGCTGCAGGAAGGCTAAGGAAAACACGGATGAGAGGATATGGAAAATCAGGATAAAATAACTCAATTATACGGGGGGTTTGAAGTTATATACTGTTAATTAGGACCGAGTCTGATTAATGTCTACTGTTTATTAAAGTTAAATATAAGTTAGAGATAAGTTTTGCGCTAACTTATTACCGATTGGGGTATACTAACCGATGAAAATAAATGTACCTTTCAGCCTTTCTATTTTAAGTTTCGTTTGATTTTGTCTAGTGGGTGACTTATGAAGCTTTCCATAGGACGGGCAATGACGGAAGATGAAGGGCAACAAAAGACGATCAACGACGCAGATATTATCGGAGTTGGATAAATCTTTTATATGCAACAGTTTAGATGATTCCTATTAATGATCGTAGTAAATGAATTATATAATCGACTTTGGATTATAAAATTAAAGTCGATTATACAAATCCCGTAACCCTTTCTTCATTCCAACGATTTAACTTTTCATTTCTAAGGTGATAAACCTTTCTTGAAGCTTTGAAATTCTTTAATGCATCTTCTAATTCCTTTGGATCTTTCGTATTCAAGTCGCTAACCAATTTAATTGAAGTTTCATTATTCTGAGCAATAATAGCATTATATTTGGACTTCAATAAATCTTGATTAAAGTTAGACGATAAAAGTTTGTACTGAATCGTTTCAAGACTTATAAATTCAGTATAAATATCATTCAATACTTTAATCAAATCACTTATTTCTTTACTAATAGTTGAATATTTTTCAAATATCACTAATATTTCATTTAACTTAGTTATCTGCTGATTTAAGTGGTCGACAATTTCTTTACTAAAAGTCTGATATTCATTCTGACTTTTAATAAATCCTATTAATAACGAATGCTGAGTTTGTAACTGACCGACAACATTATCAGGCAATACCGATAAATCCTTAGGTAAGGATTTCAATTGTAAAACAAGTTGATTCATTTTTGCGAATTGTAAATGAGTGAGAAATTACAATTAAACATAAAACAGATAAGAGATGAGATAAAATTATACGAAACGTCTATTATTACATTCATAAATCATTACTTTGAGACTGCCGGAGACCCAATTCTCATTTTAGTTTGAGGGTTAATAATTTCAATTGGTTTTCTAATTCTAGGTGTGGAAACCCTTGGACTTGAGACTTTAGGACTGGTAGTTTCAGATCTTTCTTCCTGCTGATTTACAGAACCGTTTGGATTACCTGTTGTAGGTGAAAATACTGATGCTGTATAAGGATTGAATTTTTTAATAGTTGGACTACTATTCTCAGGAATTTCCGGGCAAAATTCCATGTCATCTTCAATATCAAATGATTTACTTAAATAATATCTTAATCTTGGATTATGGAATGAATAGTTGGTACTTAGTGATGATGTTGTAGATACTGAAGATCCTAAACTATCATAATTAAAGATAGGACTAGTATTAATAACTCCATTAGAAATAGGGGGTGAATACAGCAGCAGCAGCAGTGATGATTGATAATTATATATATACTGATTCATCACTTAAAGCGTGGTATAAAACTTTGATTATTTAATCGGTAGATAATTCAACTTGATACTTTATGTTAACTCTTTATATTAATATTCTCAGGGATGATGATTGTTGGTCATAAATTTCTTTTGCGCATGGTACTGGCACGACCAAGCACCAGATAGGAACTTGAAACTATTGCATTCAGGAAAAATGTCAACAGAAGGTGTAAGCTGCAGGTAGTTGTATGCTGGCATTAAAAAGGTTAGATTTCGTTTAGAGAGTTGTTTAGATATTAGTGAAGTACTGTTAGGTAGTTTTAACTGTTTATTTGGGATTTTTCAACACTAATGACGTAATACTGATAAAGACCTAGAACTGCACTAGAACAAGGTGTCAAATTTATATTTTAAACTGGAAGGAAATGAGTTTTGGCATAGATGTATGATATGATATACTTTATGGAGAGGAACATAGCAGCCTTTAGATAAGGTTGAAGTAAGAAATAAGATCTTATCAGATTAAAAATATGTTAAGATGGTGAGCATGATGAGGCAAATATGATGAAAAAAGCCATTAAAATCCGATATAGTGTAGTGGCTATCACTGTTGTCTTTCACACAGCGAACCCGGGTTCGATTCCCGGTGTCGGAAAATCGACTTCTTTTTTGCCTTTTATCTTCCTATCCCTCTTTACTTTTTGACCCAATATTTCATCACAGGCATGTTATTGTACCATTACATTACCTCTCTCCTTTCTGCTTTCTTCCGATAAATATATGCTCCTGAAACACCGTCAACATTTCATCCATTGACGCATCCTAATACGGTAAATTTTTGGCTGCGAAATCTACGTCTCATAAATACCTATACTCCCTAATTAATGCCATCAAATATCATTCCTGTTCAAGTAAAAGCCCCCATATCTCAAGCAAATAGCAGTATCAGAGTCATTCAGCTCTCTAACGGCTTAGAATGTCTTTTAATAAGTGATACAAATGTTGATTCAACAGCTGTATCATTATCAATTAATTCAGGCTCTAATAATGATAATGGAGTGTCTGGATTAGCTCACTTAATGGAACATATGACATTCACAAGTTCAAAAGAATACCCGCAGCCTTATTTATTAGTACGAACAGTAATAAAAGTAGGTGGCATGTTTAATGCATCCACTACTTTTAATAAGACAAACTTCTATATTGAAATCCCACTTATTTCGAATTCTTTTGAATCTTTTTTCCCGGGATTAAATATTGAAGGACCAGTATTAGATTGTATGTTAGAGATATTTGCTAGTTATTTTAAGGCTCCTGCATTCAATAAAAGGTTGATTAAAAATGAAATCTTTCAAGTTAATGAAGAACATCTCAGTAATGTTAAATCTATTGAAAAAAAATTCTTCCATTGTTTAAAAACCTTATCTAATTATAAGCAATTTTCGAATTTTGCAACAGGAGATTCAGATACTTTGAATATGAAACTACATAAATTGTTAGTAGAATATTTCAAGAAGTTCTTTATTGCTTCAAATATGAAATTAGTTATTAAAGGACCTCAATCATTAAATCATCTACAAAAATTAGTAATTCATAATTTTGACAATATTCAAGTTGGTGAACTAAAATTGAAAAGGTGTCCATCAATATTTGAATCTTCGTCAATGAATAAATTATTATACATAGAAGATACAACAGATAAAATGAGAATGATTTTTCCTATCAACCAATTAAATGATGATTTATTACAGATATCTAAAATATGGATTGAACTATTAGGAAGTGAACAAGCTAATTCATTGTATGATTACCTTTTCCAGAAAAATTGGATATCAGAACTTTTAGTTTTTGACCAATTAATCGATCCAAACAATTTATTAATAATTTTAGAGATAAAACTTGCATTTAAGGGGAAACAAGGATTAACTGAAATTATGGGAGTTATATTCAACTTTATCAAGTTTGTTTTAGATGAGTCGCTTAGAGAAATCACGAGATTAATTGATGAATATGTAAAGGTAGAACAATTGAATTTCATTTTCCAAGAATCAAATACTAGTTTGATAGATGAAGTGACGCAAATGAGCGAATTAATGGGAAGTGTTAATTATGAAGATATTTTGCTAGGATATAAAGTTGGAAATATATCAGCGAAACTTTTTTTGCAGCAAACTGAAAAATGGTTAGCAATTGAGAATTTTAATTTGATTTTATTCGGTACTAATTTTAATAAAGACTTAGTTATATCTCATTATGGCAGTTTTTATGATGAACATTATAAGTTTCATTATGAAAAATTTGAAATTTGTAAAGCTCAAATTTACCTCGAATCAATTAAAGACTTATCTTTCCGGTTTCCAAAATCTAATAAATATGTTAATTTTTCATCTAAAGAGTTAGAGAATCTTATGATGGATATTTCTGATTCGAACTTAAACTTCCATGTCAAATTTGATGTTGATATTCATCCTAGATTATTAGGTTATTCTACTCACTTTGAATTATGGTTTAAGAAAGATTATACCTATAATTCAAGAATTTTCACATCTTTTGAAATTGCAACAACAAGTTTAAAGATTAATTGCCACAATAACATTATATTTGATTTAATTGTGGAATTAGTAGGAGTTCAACTTAAGTTAAAATTTTACAATTTAGAAAAAATCGGATATACGTGGTCAATTTTTTCAACTTTAAACAGCAAAAATTCAATATGCTTCAATTTAAATGGATTGAAAAGAAATTATTTTGAAGTCATAGATGACTTCTTAACTGAGATAAAAAAGATCTTAGAGGATCTAGGAAACATACCTTATTCCCAGTTCATGAAAGCGAGAGTTAAAGTTAGAAAGAATTATGAAAATTTCATGAAAGATGATCCATTTAAACAGTCATTAGGAATAATTGGATGTTTAATGGAAGAGAATATTTATGCAATTGAAGAAAGAGAAGAAGCATTGGAGGAAGCAACACTTCCCTGTCTTTCTCAAATAGCTAATCTGTGGTTAAACGATTCAAATTTCACTTCCATATTAGTTAGTGGGGATTGCGATCAAGACACGGCTAATGATATATTTAAACTCATTAATAAACTTTCGAAGCATATTGACAATAAAACTGTTTCTACCTTAATAGAACCAAGTAGTTTTGATCCGGCTTTTGGGAAATTCAGATTCGATTATCCTACGGATAATACAACCAAACATTGTTTCTTCTATATTCATTTAGGATTAAGAGAAGATCCTTATATTAGGGCAATAAGTAAACTTTTAGAAAACTTGATTGTTTCTCGTATACCAGAACTTAGATTAACTAGGAAATTGGGGTATAAATTAGGAAGTGGTTTAAGAATTTTCCGTCAAACAATTGGACTTTTTATTTACATTGAAAGTAACACTTATAATCCAAAAGAATTAAGTGATAATATTGAGGATTTGCTTTACAATATATGTAAGGAAATAGAAGTTATGACTGATAATGAGTATCAAGAAACAATTTTAAGTCCATGCTTAGAATCGATTAAATTTAACGATGAATCTCGATTATCTCCTAGTATAATATTTGATATACTTCCAGGTCAATCCAGTACCAATTTTGACCAAGTAAGTAAGAGTTATTTTGAACATAAAAGTTTCTGGGAGAAAATTATCAATAGAAATTATAGATTTAGAGGTAAAAATGGCCAGGAAGATGTTGAAGTAGAATTATTGAAGTCAATTACTAAAGTTGAGCTTACTAAGTTTTTTAAAGAAAATATCTCACCAGTTTCAGAGTTTAGATCATTAATTTTGATCTGTAATCAACGTAAAGAGAATACGAAGGAAGAGGATAATAAATCTGTTAGAAGTTCTCTCAGTCGCGGAGAATTAAAGAATCTTAAAGAAAATTTGAAAACGGCTGCAAAAATTTTCAGAAAAAATTCACAGAAAAGTAAATTATTTCAACCAGTTCAAAAAGAAACTACTGTATTTGACATTAATCACTTTCATTCAACTTGTAGTGTAGTTAAAAACAGGAACAATCATTCCCTCAATTTGCAACAATTTAACAAAAAGATTATGTAGGAAAATACAGAGAAGAAAACTTATTTCTAACATTAATTAAAGTATGTACGACGTAAATTAAATGAAATTAAGCAATTTCAGTTTGTTTTGAAGTTTGTTTTTCAGCTTCCTTTTCAGCTTTAGTTCTAGTACCAAAAGCTTTAAAGAAGTTGGTGATGCTATCTTTGGCTTCTAATTGTTCCACATTATCAATACTTTGAATATCACCTAATTTGTGGTCTCTTAAGAAGAATGAACTTGCAAGGGCTGGGAGAACTAATAACAAAGCAACCAACACTAAAATCCATTGTAAATCTCTGTAAGCATTAACTAATCCTTGTCTTTCAGGAGTATCCCAAGTATAAGTAAGAACGAAAGTTAATGGTTCTGAGAAAGCATTAGCAGCAACAGTTGGATCACTAATGTATTTAACAATCTTAGTGTATAAGGTATTAGTCCAAATAGCACCTGAAATACAAGAAGCAATAGCTGAACCAACACGGTAAACTGAGTAACCAAGAGCAGTAATGACAGCCATATGTTCGTGATTAACAGATGATTGCATAGAAACATTAACTGGATAAGTAAAGAAAACAGTACCGAAACCTAAAAGACATTGACCACCAATAATACCAGCATGAGCAGCAAGACCAGATCTGTAATGCAACAAGATACCTAAAGCAACCATCCAAATAGATAAACCAAAGATGATGAATCCCTTCAAACGTTTGAAGTAAACAATAGCTAAACCAAAGAAGATACCACAAAGAGTACCAACGAATGAATTCAATGAAGAAATTCTAGTAGCAGAAGCCATTGATTCATTAACAGCAACAATCAAAACAGTATAAAGGTATGAAGATTCAATACCAGAAATGAAAGTAATGGAGAATGAAATGTATAAACCAGACCAGATACCTCTATCTTTTAATAAATGCAATGGAGCAAAAGCATGTTTAGTTTTATATTCCCAAACCAAGAAGACAGGAATTAATAAACCACCAACAACCATTGGAGCAATGATACTACCATCTTTCCATTTAGAACTAATACCACCGGCTAAAGTTGGTGGAACTAAAATACAACCCAACAGAACAGCGAAAAGGACTAAACCAATAATATCCAAGTTCCAGAATAAGTGAACCATGAATTTAAAGAATCCCAATTGTTTGTATTTAGACGAACGTTGTTTGAATTGTTTCCATTCTTCAGTTTTACCAGCTAAATATCTCATGTGAAGCATACATAAAACTAATGGGATACAAGCTAATGGGAAAATGAAAGCCCACATACCAACACCCCAGGACCAATTTAAACCAACAGCAGCAGTAACATTACCTGAAATCCAAGTGTTAATAATGAATGGGAAAGTTGGAACAAAACTGTAAAACAATCTCCATTTCAATGATGAGAAATCAGACAAAATGAATAATAAGTTAATGATAACTCCTGAATAACCAATTGAGTAGAAAACGGAACCAGCAGCATATCTCTGAACATCATGAGCTTGAGATTCAATTATAGTACCAACAACATAGAAAAGAATAGAAATAAGGAATAATTCTAATCTACCGAAAACATCAGATAATCTAGCATAAATGATTTGACAAACAGCTTGGGCTACAGAACTTACAACTCCGATAGTAGTTAATAAAGAATGATGACTATAAGAGTTAGTAGCATAAGCAGTATAAACGTATCTAGTTTGACCATCCAAACCATAAGCATAACCAACAATGAAAGCAGAAATTAATAAAGTAACTTTATAATACCAAGTATCCCATTGCTTTGCTAAAATTTCAGCTTTTAAAACTCCATCAGATTTCTCTTGACCAACTAATGAGATATCAGATGAGCTAACTTTTTCTAATTCACCACTAGTATTAGTAGTTTTCTTTTCAAGATCAGACATCTTAATAGTAATTAAAACAAAAGTTAAGAAAAAATTGGAGAAAACCTGTCCTATTTAACTATTTGGCCCTCTGTAAAATCCTGCAGAAAAAAAGAAATTTAAGATAATCTTTTCAATCAATAGCATTGTTTCAATTTTAGGCAAGGAATACGCAAATGGATAACTTAGCTTGATTGGCTGAATTTCAATTGCCGCACATATTTTAACGTAAAAAAGAGCCAAGAAGGCAATACGGCAATTGTGCGTCAAAACCGTTTTAATATGTCAGCTTTCTTGTGTTTTTCCAAGAATTTTCATATCTGTCAGTCAAATATTTTAAACAGTAGACTTATATATGTATTAGATCAATTAGAGTCATAATAAGTATAATAAAAAAACTTGTTATAAGGCCGCTTCCAATTTGATTCGGTAGCAATTACGATTACATCTGATAATTTTGATAAAAAATTTTTAAGGCGGGGGATGAAATTTTCTTTTTTTTCTCTCTGATGTCAACCAATTATAACCGTTTCTACAAACCTAAAAAAATATTGTACATCTAGCTTTAAAATTACTTTTTTTAACAAGGCAGGTACTCCAGGCATCGATTATGGTACGACCCATCACCAATTTTTCGCTTTAAACAATTCAGGCGAAACTATTTCTTTTGTTTTATGCGTCAATTTACATGAAATCTGGAATTCCATTACAAAACTTGTAGTACGGGCTTCATTTTTAATCCTTAGTCCTTCGTATATCTTGTAAATGTTTCGTTGACACATTAATGACAGTGAATCATTTAAATCTGTGGTGACAACGTACAATTTCATTCGTAAGTTAAAATTGACTTATACTTTTACACACCCTAATGATTCTAATGTGTCATCAATCAAACTCTTCAAATACATATACAGGTATTGCTACTTAAATAAAGTTTGTTTCATGCTTAAATTATTAAATATGGTTATTTTATTGACAATCGTCGGTCTTATATCCCATCTAGTGAAGATTCGCTATTATGGATTTTCACCCAGCACTAATTAGGAAATCCCTGATTTTGTCCTAACTTCGGTACACCATAATTTTTTTGAGATAGACGCACGACCTTCGATAAATTTCCCCGAAATTGGATCTTGGCACATTAATCCGACGTTCTAATTGAAGAAACCGAATTAATAAAATCCTTTAACTAACATTGAATTACTGGTTCTAATTGTAACAAGTTCAATTAACTTTTACTGTTTAATATTTTAAAATGAGCGTACCAGAATACTTCCATGGAATTGGATCGACTTCCCCAGAAAATTGGCGTAAGCCTGAATTATTCAAATATAAACCCAAAATGTTTTTATCCGATGATATTTTGATTCAAATTCAATATTGTGGTGTTTGTGGTAGTGATTATCATACGATTGCAGGTAATTGGGCTCCTTATGCTGACAAATTTGCAGTTGTTGGACATGAAGTTGTTGGTAAAGTTCTTAAAGTTGGTGATGGAGTTAAATCAATCAAAGTAGGTGATGTTGTTGGTGTTGGTGCTTCAGTTCGTTCTTGTGGTGATTGTAAAATGTGTGAAACTGATAATGAACAGTATTGTTCTAAAGGTGTTGGTACCTACAATTCTGTTGATTATAAGGCAGATGATTATGTTACCAAAGGAGGATATGCTTCTCATATCATTGCTTCAGAAGATTTCACTTTCCCAATCCCAGAAGCTTTACCAAAAGAATTGGCTGGCCCTTTAATGTGCGGTGGATTAACTGTCTTTTCACCATTATTCAGAAGTTTAGGTGAAAATGGTAAGGGTAAAACTGTTGGTATTATTGGTATTGGAGGTTTAGGTCATTTAGCTGTTCAATTTGCGAAAGCTTTAGGTGCTAAAGTGGTAGCCTTTTCAAGATCTTCAGCTAAGAAAGAAGATGCTTTTAAATTAGGTGCTGATGAATATGTAGCTACTGGTGAAGGTGATGAATGGATTTCCAAATACAGTAGAGAATTCGATGTATTAGTAAACTGTGCTTCAAGTTACTCCGCCCTTAACTTTCACAATTTCCTTCCAACTTTGAAAGTTCTTGGTAGATTTGTCGTTGTAGGTTCACCACCAGTAACTGAACAACTTGAACTTCAAGCGTATCCACTTCTTCTGAGTGGTGCTGCTATAGTTGGATCTTCAATTGGTAGTAAAGCAGAAGCTTTACATATGTTGAAATTGGCTGCTGAAAACAAGATTTACCCAGTTGTTGAAAAATTACCAATCAATGAGAAAAATGTTAAGGAAGCATTAGAACGAGTTGAAAAATCTGATGTAAGATTCAGATTTGTTTTAACTGATTTTGATAAATACTTTAAGTAATTTTAACTTGAATAAAATATTATGGTTTGGAGTTAGAGAAAAGACTTGAAATTCTGGCTTACCCACTTCTTATGAGTAGTGCTGCTACAACTGGATCAGCAATTGATATTAAAGTAGAACAGAAGTATTACTTATTTAGCTAAAAACAATATTTATTCTGTTCTTGGAAAGTTATCATGAAAGTGTTGGAAAGATTTAGTTTTGTCTTGACCGACTTTGATAGATATTTTGAGTTGGCTACATACTATAGAATTTGTTTTAAAAAATTATACCATATATCTACTAAATTCAATCTTTCATGGTACGGCTGACTAATTTTTGAATATGTTATTGTAGTCGTATTCATTAATTAGTAAGAGTAAGTTATAGTAAAATTTATTGTGAATCAAATAGCTTGTATTACTTTGATTAATAAGCAACAGAGTCAAATACTGAATCAAGGATTAGTAATAATCGATAGTTTCATTTGTCGTGTTCTCAACCAGGAAATTGACAGATAATGGTATAAATATTTTTAGAATCTCTTTTTCAGTACAAGAGTTATAAATTAAATTGTAAGATAAATTAATATGAGTATACCAGAATACTTTCAAGGAATTGGATCAACTACGCCAGAAAATTGGCTGAAACCAGAGTTAATCAGATATAAACCTAAGAAGTTTTTATCTGATGATGTTTTGATTCAAATCCAATACTGTGGTGTATGTGGAAGTGACTTTCATGCAATTTCCGGCAATTGGGGACCTTACGGTGACAAGTTTGCAATTGTTGGACATGAAGTTGTTGGTAAAGTTCTTAAAGTTGGAGATGGTGTTACTTCAATCAAAGAAGGTGATATTGTAGGTGTTGGTGCTGCAGTTCGTTCATGTGAAGAATGTGATTTATGTAAGAGTGACAATGAACAGTATTGTGGGAGAGGAGTTAATACCTATAACTCTATAGATTATAAAGCAGACAACTATGTTACTAAAGGAGGATATGCATCACATATTATTGCATCAGAGTCTTATACTTTCCCTATTCCAGAAAATTTACCTAAAGAATTAGCTGGTCCTTTAATGTGTGGAGGTTTGACTGTTTTCTCTCCTTTATATAGAGCGTTAGGTGAAAACAGTAAAGGTAAAACTGTTGGTATTATTGGTATCGGAGGATTAGGTCATTTAGCCATAAAGTTTGCGAAAGCTTTAGGTGCTAAAGTTGTTGCCTTTTCAAGATCTTCAGCTAAGAAAGAAGATTCATTTAAGTTGGGGGCCGATGAATATGTAGCTACTGGTGAAGGTGATGAATGGGTTTCTAAATATAATAGACAGTTTGATGTCTTATTAAACTGTGCTTCAAGTTTTACTGCTATTGATCTTCCAAGTTTTCTTTCAACCATGAAAGTCCTAGGTCGTTTTGTGTCTGTTGGTGCACCAGCAGTCACTGAAAAAGTTGATTTCCAAGCATTTCCTCTCGTATTTAGTGGTGCTTCTTTAACTGGTTCTTTAATTGGTAGTAAGAAGGAAGCTTTACTTATGTTGAAGATGGCTGCAGAGAAGAAAATTTATCCCGAAGTTGAAAAATTACCAATCAATGAGGCGAATGTCAAGCAAGTCTTGGAAAGAGTTGAACATTCTGATGTTAGATTTAGATTTGTCTTAACTGATTTCGATAAATATTTCAATTAGTGTTAATTTAAATACATATTATAAATTGAATAATATCTTAAATCTCTAATAGTATATCTTATTGATAGTGCATTTTGTTGAGCTGCAAAAAAGTGAGAAAAACCACCAATGGAAGGTCCAGTAATTGTAACATTAAAAGATCTCGTAAACGGGATTTCAGATGAACTTCTTGATAAAGCTTTTGGACCAGAGTCTCTTGGGATAATAGTGATTAAAGATTTACCTGAGTTTTATCAAGAAGCTCGCTTGAAAGTATTGAAAAGTGCAAGTGTTTTAGCAAATCAACCACCAGAAGTTTTAAAATCTTTAGAAGATGAAGAATCTATGTGGCTTACAGGTTGGAGTTGTGGTAAAGAGAAATTAAGATCACAAGTTCCTGACTTTAATAAAGGATCGTACTATGTGAATTGTGCATTTCATAAAGAGGATTCATTAGATGGCCCAGTTAAAGAATTATGTGATAAATTTCCAAATCATAAAACATATACGAAATCCAATATTTGGCCACCTGAAACTATGGAAGAATTAAAATATTTTAAAGCAGATTTTAAGAAATTAGTTAACTTAATCATAGATGTAGCAGCAAAAGTGGCTTTAAATTGTGATAATTATATAAGTAAAAGATTTGAAATTGAAAAAAATTATTTATCTAAAATGGTTCAGAATTCTACCTGTACAAAAGCCCGTTTATTACATTATTTTCCACTCAAGGATAATTCGAATGTCGATGATGATGATTGGTGTGGAGAACATTTAGATCATTCATGCATAACAGGGTTAACATCAGCTTTATTCTTAGAGGAAATCGATGGAACTTCGAAAGTTTTACCTTCATCTCCTGATAAGGATTCTGGATTATATATAAGAAACAGAAATAACGAAATTGTTAAAGTAAATATCCCAAAAGATTGTCTTGCATTCCAAACTGGTAGTGCTTTACAAGAAGTTTCTAAAGGTAATTTCAAAGCAGTACCTCATTATGTTAAAGGAACTTCATTACCCAATATTGCTAGAAATACTTTAGCTGTATTCTGTCAACCAGATCTTGATCAAATGGTTAATAAGACCGAGAATTTTGCTGATTTTGCAACTAGAATTTTAAATAGTAATCATTAATACAAACTGCGCGTATTGCAAAAAACTATCTTAGAGATGGGGGAATTGAATGTTCCTATAACGAACGAACTAACCAAAAAAGTAGATCTTAAAGATGTCCCCACTACAGATGATGACGTCCAAGCGATGTTGAGGAAATTAGGAGAACCAATGATATATTCTGGTGAAGATAAATTTGCCAGAAGACAAAGGTTGATAAAGTATCTATCGTATAAAGCTAATTCAGGTGAAGAAACCAACCTAGTAGAGGAGATAAATCATGATGATGATATGGAAGATGCCAGTGAAGAAGATGAAGATGATGAGTTTTATACGCCAGGAACGCAAGAATTATTATCTGCACGAAAACATATCTTAAAAGATTCATTAAATAAGGCCAAGGTCCGAATACAAAAGCAAAAAGCCCATCATGAATCCGACTTCATCAAAGTTTTAAAGCATAGAAGATCAATAAATAATAACTTGACAAAGATCGAGTTGTATGGCTCACAATTGATACCTAATAATAAGAGAGTAATTTCTAGCGTACGGTATAATATATCCAGTTCATTATTAGCATGTGGATCATGGGATGGTAATTTATATTTATTGGACGAAAACTTATCCACTGTGTTTCAACTGAAAGAAGGTTATCACACAGAAAAGATTAGTGGTCTAGATTGGTTACAAGATTTTGTTGTGACTGGAGGTAATGAAGGTTCTATTCATATTTGGGATACAAATAACGAAGAGAAATTAATGGTGCCTAAATCAAGTATCAAATCAGCACATGACTCAAGAATTACCCAAACTCTTGTACATCCTAGTGAACAATATATTGCATCCACTTCTTTCGATCAGACTTGGAAATTGTGGGACATTAATACTAATCAAGAATTGGTTCAACAAGAAGGACATCTGAAAGAAGTTCTTTGTGGATCGTTTCATCCAGATGGTAGTATTTTAGCTACTGGAGGGATGGATGCTATGATTAAACTTTGGGATTTACGTTCTGGTAAACTTATAACTAACCTATCAAGTCATATTCTTGGAATATATTCAGTAGATTGGTCCTTAAATGGCTATTATTTCGCTACAGGAAGTGGTGATTGTGCTCTTAAGATTTGGGATTTACGAAAATTAGATAATAGATACCATAAACACGAAGGCAATGAGATTTTCACAATCCCAGCTCATAAGAAACTTATTAGTGATGTAAGGTTCTACAGAGGGAGTGAAAAATTAAGCACCATTTTGCTGCAACCAGTAACTGATGAATTTGATGAAAATCCAACTGTTTTAGATGGTTCTAGTAGCTTTTTATTAAGTGCATCTTACGATGGAAATATAAACGTTTGGAGTAGTGATAATTGGACTAGGCTAGCACAATTATCGTCCAATGATGGTGTTATGAGTTGTGATATAGGGGAAGCTATTGTTAGTTCTCACAGGGATAAATCTATAAAACTTTGGAAGATAGATAGTTAAATTCACTGTTTCAGTAGATTTCGATTAAACATTGTTCCAACTATTATAACTAGTAAATACAGAACAATGAGATGGAACAGCCCATGCTTTGATTACCAAATTAATTTATCAAATACCAGTCTTAAATTTCATAATGTTTATCAGTCGAGTTGGGTTTACGTAAACTAATTTGGAAAGTCTCCGAAACTTATTGCCAAAAGAAGCAACAACCGAAAAGATCTTTGTTAATTTTCCTTCCAATACGAAAGCCGTATTCTACTTTCAGAAATTCTCCGCAGTGCTTCCACCGAATATTAGTAATTAGTTATATTACTAGCGGATATATCGCTGTCGGATATATCGCTGGTAGAAGTTGACGTATTTGACATTCAAGCTGAGATATCAAGCTTATTATATTAGACAATGAAAAAAAAAAATATAAATATAAATCAAATACCTTGGTTTTATGTCTAAACAGAATTCGTTAGATTTTATTAGACTATATTGCCTTACCATGAGTGTACCAGAATATTTTCAAGGAATTGGAGCAACTTCACCAGAAAACTGGCTGGAGTTAGAATTGATCAAGTATAAACCGAAAAGGTTTTTATCTGACGATGTCTTGATTCAGATTCAATATTGCGGTGTGTGTGGTAGTGATTATCATTCCATTGCTGGTAACTGGGGACCTTATGGCGACACGTTTGCTATTGTAGGACACGAAGTTGTTGGAAAAGTTCTTAAGGTTGGTGATGGAGTTAAATCAATCAAAGTAGATGATGTTGTTGGTATTGGTGCTGCCGTTCGTACATGTGGTGAATGTAGATTGTGCCAAAGTGCTAACGAGCAATATTGTTCTAAAGTTGTTGCTACCTACAATTCTGCTGACTATAAGGCAGATGATTATGTTACCAAAGGAGGGTATGCTTCTCATATTATTGCAGCAGAATCTCATACTTTCCGTATCCCTGATTCCTACCCAAAAGATTTAGCCGGCCCCTTAATGTGCGCTGGGTTAACCGTATTTTCTCCCCTTTATAGAAGTTTAGGTGGTAATGCTAAAGGAAGAACTGTTGGTATTATAGGTATCGGAGGATTAGGTCATTTAGCTATTAAATTTGCTAAAGCATTGGGAGCTAAAGTCGTTGCTTTCTCTAGATCTTCAGCTAAAAGAGAAGATGCTCTCAATTTAGGGGCTGACGAATATGTAGCTACGGGTGAAGGGGATCAATGGGTTTCGAAATATAGTAGAGAATTTGATATATTGTTAAATTGTGCATCAAGTTTTACTGCTATTAGCTTCCAGGACTATCTTCCAACCTTGAAAGTTTTAGGACGTTTCGTTTCTTTAGGTGCTCCTGCTGTGACAGAAAAGCTCGAAGTCGGAGCATTCCCACTTCTTATGAGTGGTGCTGCCATAACTGGATCAGCCATTGGCAGTAAAGCTGAAGCCATGCTTATGTTAAGATTAGCTACTGAAAGCAAGATTTATCCTGAAGTCGAGAAATTACCAATCAACGAGAATAATGTTAAGGAAGTTTTAGAAAGAGTTGAAAAATCTGATGTTAGATTTAGATTTGTTTTAACTGATTTTGATAAATATTTTACATAATTTTTTAGATTGAATAAAAGATTATTGTATCAAAGTACTTTGTTGGATCTTTGAAAACTTAGATAATGTATGATTGAAATCAAATAAGCTTTCCGAGTAATTGCTATTTGAAAGAAACTCAGAGATAGTAAACGTTTCAAATTACTGTTTTATTACTAAGTGGATTTATAATTCTTCGGATATTTCCATATACGGAAGCCCCCGACTTTTATGTTTGGGCGTACCGAAGTAGAAATAGAGTTACAAAATATTGCTTTTTCTGCTGCTTACAATATCGGTGTTCTGCATTTTTGGCTTTTTTCCGAGTATCTGTCGGATATCGCTATTTTAGACATTTATCCGTGTTGCAATCAAAATTCATAGCAAATTAAAAAAAGATATAAATATCATCAAAATACCCTTTTATAATTATAAACAAATTTTAGAGATTTATTTAATAGAACAATTACAATAATATGAGTGTACCAGAATATTTTCAAGGAATTGGATCAACTGCTCCAGAGAATTGGCTGAAACCTGAATTAATCAAATATAAACCAAAGAAGTTTTTATCTGATGATATTTTAATTAAAATAGAAAATTGTGGAGTTTGTGGTAGTGATTTCCATGCAATTTCAGGTAATTGGGGTCCTTACGCTGGTAAGTTTACAATTGTAGGACATGAAGTTGTTGGTAAAGTCCTTAAAGTTGGTGATGGCGTGACTTCAATTAAAGTGGGAGATACTGTTGGTGTTGGTCCATTGATAAGATCTTGTGGTGAATGCAAATTGTGTAAGAGTGACAATGAACAATACTGTTCTAAAGCTGTTCAAACTTATAACTCTGTTGATTATAAAGCAGATAACACTGTTACACAAGGAGGATATGCTTCACATATCATTGCTTCGGAAGATTTCACTTTTCCAATCCCAGAAAATTTACCCAAAGAGTTAGCAGGACCTTTGATGTGTGCTGGATTGACAGTTTTCTCACCTTTATATAGAAGTTTGGGTGAGGATGCCAAAGGTAAAACAGTTGGAATTATTGGTATTGGAGGATTAGGTCATTTAGCTATTAAATTTGCTAAAGCATTGGGAGCTAAAGTCGTTGCTTTCTCTAGATCTTCAGCTAAAAGAGAAGATGCTCTCAATTTAGGGGCTGACGAATATGTAGCTACGGGTGAAGGAGATGAATGGATTTCAAAATACAGTAGGGAATTTGATGTTTTATTAAATTGTGCCTCAAGTTTCACTGCCATTAATTTCCAAAACTATTTTCCAACTTTAAAGGTTCTTGGTCGTTTCTTAAATGTCGGAGCACCTGCAGTTACTGAAAAACTCGAAGTCGGAGCATTCCCCCTTCTTATGAGTGGTGCTGCCATTATTGGATCTTTAATTGGTAACAAGCAGGAAGCTTTAGTTATGTTAAAACTAGCTGCTGAAAAGAAAATTTATCCAGAAGTTGAAAAATTACCAATTAATGAGAAGAATGTTAAGGAAGTCTTAGAAAGAGTTGAACATTCAGATGTAAGATACAGGTTTGTTTTAACTGATTTTGATAAATATTTTAAATAGTTTCATTAATTTCATATCTCTATAAATTATTGCATTTACGAACTTTCTTGTTTGAATGCTTTCAAAATTTTCATACTAGAATCGGATCCAGTCGAAGAGCTAAAACTTTTCTTTAGCGTTGTCAGTAGTAACTAAGATTCATTTCTTTCTATGAACTTTCCTTTTTAACAAAAAATCAAGTATGCTCAATCAAACTTGACAAACGTTGCCTAAGCAATAAGAAGACTCGATCTTTTATAATAAATGAACTACCACAAAGTCTGTTAAATTAATGCTGTATTCTTGGTCTCTTACTTCTTGATTTCTTCCATTTTTTGGCAATCTCATCTTTTAAGCGCTTTAGGTTTTCATTAGCAATGCAAATAGTAAAACTAGGATCCATTTGTTC
>JAJMHK010000016.1:0-148809 GCA_030566005.1 Yamadazyma tammaniensis | reverse complement strand
TGAATCATCAGCCTCCGACGAACCTTCAGAATCAGATGAATCATCAGCCTCCGACGAACCTTCAGCCTCCGACGAACCTTCAGTTTCAGATGGATCATCAAGTTCCGATGAAGCATCAAGTACTGAGCTGGAGTCTAGCTCAAGTGCAACACCATCTTCGGATGTAGCCCCTTGTAACATTGATCCTAACCAACTTCAACCTGGTCTTCAAGTAGCAATCTTGCCGGCTCAGTCTGTCCCACAATCACTGTGGGAAGAATACCTTAATAACTTAGCTGATGAGGAACCAACAGCGACAGTACAAGTTCAGGATGTCGATTTTAACGTTGATTCAAATGGTGATGGCAACAATACTGTTTTTGGAGAACCAATTAATGGAGAATCATTCGCCTTGAAATTCGGTGGATTCTTCCAGGCTGAAGAATCTGGAAGTTATAGCTTCTTGTTTGAAAGAGTTGATGATATAATATCGTTCTCAATGGGCACTGGAAATGGCGGAGAATCAACTTCACCAGATACTGAGACAAATAATACAGTAGCTACTTGTGAAGAGTCTAGTAGCTTGCAAGCCAGGGACGTTGATCTGTCAAACTATGTCAGGGGCCTGGATATCATTATTGTTGACTTAGCAGAAGGATTATATCCATTAAAGATGGTATTTTATAATTCTGAAGGTAGTGCTGGTTTTAATTTCGCTATCGTCACTCCAAGCGGAGAAAGAGTGTCTGGCTCTCAAATTGCCTTCGCTGCCGTTGTCGATGAGATTGCATCTTCTGATGAACCTGCATCCTCCGATGACAATGCATCCTCCGATGAACCAGCTTCTTCTGATGAACCTGTTTCTTCTGATGAACCTGCATCCTCCGATGACAATGCATCCTCCGATGAACCAGCTTCTTCTGATGAACCTGTTTCTTCTGATGAACCTGCATCCTCCGATGACAATGCATCCTCCGATGAACCAGCTTCTTCTGATGAACCTGTTTCTTCTGATGAACCTGCATCCTCCGATGACAATGCATCCTCCGATGAACCAGCTTCTTCTGATGAACCTGTTTCTTCTGATGATAGTGCTTCTTCTGATGACAATGCATCCTCCGATGAACCAGCTTCTTCTGATGAACCAGCTTCTTCTGATGAACCTGTTTCTTCTGATGATAGTGCTTCTTCTGATGACAATGCATCCTCCGATGAACCAGCTTCTTCTGATGAACCAGCTTCTTCTGATGAACCTGTTTCTTCTGATGATAGTGCTTCTTCTGATGACAATGCATCCTCCGATGAACCAGCTTCTTCTGATGAACCAGCTTCTTCTGATGAACCTGTTTCTTCTGATGATAGTGCTTCTTCTGATGACAATGCATCCTCCGATGAACCAGCTTCTTCTGATGAACCAGCTTCTTCTGATGAACCTGTTTCTTCTGATGATAGTGCTTCTTCTGATGACAATGCATCCTCCGATGACAATGCATCCTCCGATGAACCTGTTTCTTCTGACGATAGTGCTTCTTCTGATGACAATGCATCCTCCGATGAATCTATTACATCAAGTGAATCCAATTCTGAAAGCCAAAGCTCTTCCACAGATTCGAGTGAAAGTTCTGAAGCAACTTCTGACTTGTCTAGTGACATTAGTGGCTCATCAAGTGCTTCAGACATTGAACAGACTTCATCAGAATCTTCTAATTCTGCAAGTGCGACTGCCTCTGACTTAGGTGGATGTGATGTCAATCCTGCTGATTTGCAACAGGGTGCTGCCGTGAGTTTCTTAAGAGCAGAACCAAACCCTAATCTTGAAGAATATGTTCAAGAATTGGATGGTGAAACTCCATATGCAACTGCTCAAGTTCAAGACGTTGGATTTAGTTTAACTCCTAGCCAAAACCAACTCTTTGGTCAACCAGTTAATGCCGACAACTTTGGATTGAGATATAGTGCATACTTCCATGCAACTGAAGCTGGTCCTTATAGATTCAATTTCCAAAATGTTAACGATATTGTTTCATTCGGTCTTGGTGTAGGAAATGCTGTTGATAGTTGTGCTGAATTAAGACCAAGAGCTGAACAAACAGATTACATTAGTGGAGATCAAACTATTGAAGTTGAATTGGAACCAGGATATTATCCTTTGAAATTGGTATTCTACAATTATCAAGGTGATTCAGGACTTTCCTTGACCATTCAAAGTCCAACTCAAACATTAGCTGGAAACCAATTACCATTATTCATCGCAATTGAAGTGTCCCCAGGAACAAAATCAACCGCAAGCCAGGACAGCCAAACTGTTGTTACTTATACTAATACTGAGGTTGTTACTGTCACTGAAACATGTAATGAGTGTCCTGGAAACCAGTTAACTACTGTGACTAGAACAAATACTGCTGTTATTACTGAGACATGTAACAACGGATGTACGAAAAAGAATCCATCTAATACAGAAACCGTTTACTGGACTGAAACTTATACTTCCATTTACACCACTACATGCGCCAACAATGAAGTTAGCGTAATAGTGAATGTACCAACCCAAACAAATGCACCTGCAGGCCAAAACGGTCAAGGTGCAGCTAGTGGAGAAGGTGCTGCTAACGGACAAGGTTCTGCTGGTGGACAAGGTTCTGCTGGTGGACAAGGTTCTGCCGGTGGACAAGGTTCTGCTGGTGGACAAGGTTCTGCTGGTGGACAAGGTTCTGCTGGTGGACAAGGTTCTGCCGGTGGACAAGGTGGAGCTAACGGAGAAGGCTCTGCCAATGGCTCCAGTAGTGGTGAAGCCGATCAAGGTGCAGCTAATGGACAAAATACTGTAGCTGGACAAGCTAACCAACCAACTACAGCCGCTAACGACCAAGGCAGTCCTCAAGACACGACAGTAGTAACTAGAGCTTCAGATACTACTGCTGATGCCGCGGGTAGCAATGGTGCTAATACAGTAGCAGGACCTTCTGTATCGTACGTTGCTCAAGGATCCCGTATTTCTTATTCCATGTTGGGTGTTGTAACCCTTTTCTTGTGGATGATTTAAGTGTCCCTATTAATTTTCGACTGATTTTAGTATTTCTGCATTAAAAATTTTGGTGATAAAGCTCACCTATATTTCGGTCAATTCTAAAGCATGAATGTTAAAAAGATTGATATTAATTGCATTAATTTTTTAAATCATTTATACACGAATTAACGTTTTTATAAAGCCTCTTCAAAGACTCTAAAATTCTGAAATAAGACTAATCCCCACTCTAATAATTGCCTGGATTGAGAATATTTTTTCCTTCTCAAATATCATGATACCCAATGAAATTGAAGCAAGTAGTGAGATCTCCTCTCACTAACCGAAGTTGAACTATTGATTGACTGTCGCCATTCAGTCAATGGTAACAGTCAATGGTAACCGTGAATGGCAGTCGAACATCCAGTGACTAATAGAACGCGTGATATTCAGTGCTAAAAACAGCATGATTCCCTCTTAAGATATTGCCTCGTCTTGACGCTTACTTAACTTGAAATCCTTAACAATGAAGCCTTTGTCAGTTCAAAATATACCGCCTAATAACAAATACTTTAAGTGTCGTTAACGCCTTAGAGATATTTTTCTCGCAATTGAGAATATTTTTTTGGCTGCAAAATCATATAAAGACCCGAGATCCTTTATTGGAAATGTCTTTATACAATTCAAGATGCTTTCGCTAATATATATAGTATTTTTACTTAAGTTAGTGTTAGCAGCAACTTTTGGACAGTCTTCTGTTGTTGGCCAATTAGAAAACTCTATTATAAAGAGAGAAGCACCACCAGAACTTCAGCCATGTGAAGTCGACCTTCGTCAGATTGTAAATGGTCTTAGAGTCAAGTTTTATGATGTATTAGCAAACCAAGATCCTCATACATACATGCATACTATCAATTATGGAGTTGAATATGATACTTTGGTTGGAGTCCCCAACATTGACTTTTCTTTTGATGACAACAATGACTATAATGAAAGATTGTATGGAATGGACATAAATGCTTATAAGTTTGGATTGAAGCTTATGGGATACTTTTATGCTCCCAGTCCAGGAACTTATACTTTTGAATTCACAAATGTTGACACCTTAGTTACCTTTTCCATAGGCAATGGAATATCAACCTGTACTGCTTGCGATAATGGTGGTAATGATGTTACCAGTTTGCATAACGCTCAAGCTGTTTTAGACGGTCCTGAAAGCATATCATTTGACTTGGAAGCAGGGAGTTTTTATCCAATAAAAATGGTGTACTATAATAGAGGTGGACCATCAAGCCTTTCCTTAGTAGTCCATGGTGCAAATGGAAACAGTTTAAGAGGTTCAGAGATTCCATTTTTCTATAATAATTGTGAACCTGTAGACGAACCTGATACTGATTCTTCGTCAAACGAATCATCTTCCAGTTCAGAGTCTGATTCTCTCTCAGCTTCCAGTAGTGAACAGGCTTCAAGCAGCCTGTCAAGCTCCGTCAACAATCCAGAAGCTCTTCACGATTGTCACGTAAATTCGGACCTCGAAGTGGGAAGCGGTCTTAGAGTCGATTTCTATAATAATTTAGAGACCAAAACGGAAGATGCTTATTTGAGTTATATTAATACTTTGACCCCTTCTGCTGCCAAGGAAGGAGTTACAAACATAGACTTCACATTGTTAGCCCCTTCCACTATATATAATCAGCAGGTTACATCAAACTTATTTGGATTGAAATTCACTGGTTATTTTTACGCTTCCACGACAGGAACGTACCAATTTACTTTGGGATTGTCTGCAGCAGACCCAAATGCAGTTTCTTTGTCATTGGGACAAGCGGCTTCTACTTGTGATTCTTGTGATGGAGACTATAGCAGTTTAGATAATGCCCAGTTGGTTGTTAATCGTCAAAGTCTAAGTAGAACATCAAACGTCTACTTAGAAGGAGGCAAGTATTACCCAATTAAGATGGTTTATTACAATTCTGGGCCATATTTGGCTCTAAACTTAAATGTAGTGGATCCGAACATGAACCAGTTGAGTAAATCCCAGATACCTTTTTTCTACAATCTTTGTTTAGAAACTAGTTCTTCTTCAAGTTCTGATTCTTCCAGTTCCGAGTCTGAATCCTCAACCAGCAGTGAATCTGAATCTTCAAGTTTAACTGATGATCCAGCTCCAACTGGGATTGAAGGTTGTACTGTTGACCCTTCCAAACTTGTTCAAGGTCTTCAAGTTCTTTACTTGGAAACTGAACAAAACCCTCTGTTAAGAGAATATCTCGATACTGTGAATATTTTAGAACCATACGCTTCAGGTGAAACTGATTGGTTAATGGACTTTGGCTTTTATAGTAATAATCCTTCTGATGTTAGATCCTCCTATGGCCGATTTATCAACGGTTACAATTTTGGTTTGAGATACAAAGGTTACTTTTATGCTGCAGAATCAGGAAACTATGCATTTTCATTTAGTTACCTTGATGACATCATTTCAATTTCGATAGGAAAAGGAATTGCCTTAGAATCTTGTCGTGTATGCGACGAAGGTGTGGTTTCGTTAGATAAAGCTCAAGGTTTTGTTCAGCTGATATCAGGGAGAAATGGAATTGTAGAAGTTGAGTTGGAAGGAGGTGCTTACTATCCAATTAAGATGGTTTTCTATAACTATCAGGGCTCGTCGGGTGTAAACATGTTCATTGACGGCCCAGGTTTGAACCATGCTACAAACGCTGATCTTCCATTCTACTATGATCCTACTGATTATTGTGCTGTAGAGAGCGATTCTAGTAATTCAAGTGAATTCGCTGAATCTAGTGAATCTAGTGAATCTAGTGACTTTAGTGAATCTAGTGACTTTAGTGAATCTAGTGACTTTAGTGGGTCTAGCGATTCGTCATCAGAATACAGCGAATCTAGCGAGCCCAATTACAGTGAATCCAGTAATTCTAGTGAATTCAGTTCTTCTAGTGATTCAAGTGATTCAAGTATATCAAGCGAAGCAATTGAATCAAGTGACTCAGAGAAACCTAGCGAATCTACTCAATCTAGCCAATCCAGCTCTGCTGAAGTAAATGAATCTGATGAGTCCAGTGAATCCAGTGAATTTATTGAATCAAGTTCATCAAACGAATCCATTGATTCTAGTGGATCTAGTGAATCCAGTGGATCAATTGAATCGATTGGATCCAGCGAATCTACAGAAGCAAGTGGATCTAGCCAGTCTATTAAATCTAGCGAAGAGATTCAATCTAGTGAATTAGGTAACTCCAGTGAAATTACACAATCTTCCGAATCTATTGAATCTACTGAATCAAGCGAATCAAGCGAAACTAGTCAATCTAGTGAAGCTAAAGATTTTACTGAATCTATTGAGTCCAGTGAATCCATTGAATCTATTGAGTCCGGCAAATCTTATGAATCTGTTCAATCTAGTTCCATTCAATCAAGTGAAAAAAGTGATACAAGTGAATCAAGTCATTCCAGTTATTCAAGTGAGGTGAGTGCCTCTGATGAAACAAGTCAGTCTGGTCAATCTAGTGAATCCAATGTATCTGTCTCACTGTCTACATCTTCCAGAGATTCAAGCATCTCGATTTCCTCAAGTATTGCAAGTTCTTTGATTTTATCAAGTGATTCTAGTGCTTCAGCTTCTGAAACAGCTACTTCTTCTGATATCGTTGGTTGTGACATCAATCCAGAAGATTTGGAACTTGGTATTTTTGTTGAATTCTTACATGCTGATTCTAATTCTAATCTTGAAGATTATATTGGAACTTTAGAAGAGGAGAATCCATATGCATCTACCCACATTGAAGATATTAATTTTGGATTATCTTCAGGCCAAAATGAACTTTATGGACAAAGTCTCAATTCTAGCTTTGGCTTGAAATATTCTGCCTACTTCCACGCTTTACTGTCGGGTCTCTACACCTTCAACTTCGACTCTGTCAATGATATACTTTCTTTCTCAATTGGTGAAGGAAATGCTGTTGAGAGCTGTAATAATTTCCAAACTAGATCAGTTGACCTGATTTATTATGTTACTGGCCAACAAATCATTGAAGTAGAATTAGAAGCTGGTTATTATCCTGTTAAAATGATACTCTACAATTCTCAAGGTGAGTCAGAGCTTCGTTTGAATGTTCAAACACCAGACTTAACTAGAGCTCAAGTTTCTGGAGCTGACATACCATTCTACGTTGCAATTGAAGAATCAGACAGTTCAAGCATTTCTGAAGGTTCATCAACTTCAAGCAATTCAGTCTCTGAGTCTTCCTCAACTAGTAGTCAGTCCACTCCAATTAATTCTGTTTCCAACAGTTCAGATAATGCCACAGTCACCAGAACTCTGACTCAGATCGTCACTGAACCATGTGTAAAATGCACAAATACTCCCACCAAAACTGTTACATGGACTGAAACATTTACATCTACATATACTACAACATGTCCTGAAGGTGTAGCTGTAATTGTTCAAGTTCCAAAACCAACACAGACAGTCACTTGGACAGGGACATTTACTTCGACTTACACAACGACATGTCCCGACGGAACCACGGTAATTGTACATATTCCAACTACTAAAGGAAAATCACCTAATGAAGAAACTGAGAATCCAAATCAAGCAAAAACAGTTACTGTGCCTAATACTACCTTAACAGAGACAGAAAGGGCTACAAAGACGAATACTGTTGGAGGATTTAATAATCCAGAATCCAATAATTCAGAATCCAACAATTCAGGAGCTAATTATTCAGGATCGGCCAATTCAAATAATAATTCCAATGATTCTAGCTCAGAATCCAATGGTTCCGATTCGGCCACCAATAATTCCGGCACCAACAGTGGATTTAATTCTGGATCTGATTCTGATTCTGGCTCCAACAATTCCGCCTCCAATTCAGGATCTAATTCCGCCAACACTTTTAATACCCCTTCAGGAAACCAAAATTCGATTTCGTATGAAGCTCAAGCAGCTCGTAAACTTACGTCTGTCTTTGGCCTAATTTCAGTTTTCGCCTTAATGATATAGAGCAATAATGCATAATTAATTATAATTCATGTCATCAATTCGCTTCCTCTATGACGACCGTTTAAAGTCAAGTCAAATCTCGTATCCGCTAACCTTGTAAAGATCTTCACATATTCATTTCCAAGAAAAATTAAGATAACCTGTATATAGTGCAAACTGTGTGCATAGATTAGACTAGCTGCTCGCCGATTTGCTGGCACTGTGGCTCTAAATGGTTCGTTGTGGCTGCCAAGATATGCGAGGGCATCTCAACTTATAATGCCTTAAATCCAATTATAATGGCGAAAACTTTAATTTATCATAATGTTGGGGGCTATCAAAGATCCACTTTCAAGGTTAAAGTATGGGATCTTTCCTGTAGAACGTGATTTGCCTTATCCTGATGATGAAGAGGCTAAAAATCTTAAAGATAGCGATGAAGAACCTGAATTGAAATTAGAATACAGAGATGAAAAAAATCGTCCTTGGTACAAATTCTTTGATGAATACGAATATCGTTCCAATAAGTTTACAAGATCCAAACATAAGTGGTTCAAGTGGTATAATGAAAATGATACCCCTGCTGAAAGAAAGTTATTGCTCAAATTAGATATCCTTTTGACTCTTTATTCTCTTATGGCATACTGGGTTAAATATCTTGATCAAACTAACTTAAATAATGCTTATGTTACGACATTACCGGTAGATATTGGTATGAAAGGTAATGATTTGGTTAACACAAACGTATTGTTCCTGGTTGGTAATATTATTTTCCAAATTCCTTTCATCTACTTATTGAATGTTGCACCTTTAAATTACTTGTTGCCTGGATTTGATATCGCTTGGTCTATTGTGACGATTTGTCTTTACAGAACAACCAATGTTTCCACATTAAAAGGGTTAAGATTCCTTATTGGTTCCTTAGAGGCTCAAGCATACTACTCATACCATTTCCTTTTCGGATCCTGGTTTACAGCTGATGAAATCTCTAGAAGAGCTATGATTTTCTATTTCGGTCAATATTTAGGAGTTTTAACTTCAGGTCTTCTTTCAGGTGCTATTGTCAGAAACTTAGATGGAGTTAATGGTCTTCACAGTTGGCAATGGATTTTCATTATTGATGGATTAATCTCTTTGGCTGTGGGTTTTATTGGGATCTTCGCTATTCCTGGTACACCGAAAAATTGTTATTCTATATTTTTGACCGATGAAGAAATTCAATTGGCTAGAAGAAGATTAGAGAGAAATAATATCGGTGTCAAAAAAGATAACTATAATCTTAAACAATTATTCGATTTCAAGCTTTGGAAAAGTGTTTTGACTAGTTGGGAAATTTATATTTTATCCTGGTGGAATATATTCTGTTGGAATAACTCCAATGGTGCAAGTGGTGCCTACATTTTGTGGTTGAGATCGTTAACTAAAACTGATAGTACTGGAAACACGGTACAGAGATACTCACCAGGAGCTCTTCAAGATAAAACAGCCTTAACACCAGGTTTGGGTTTAGTTTGGTTGTTTTTAACTTGTACGAGTGCTGATTTGTTCCATTCCAGATGGGGAGCTATTTTATTCTCCCAAGTGTTTAATATTCTAGGCAATACTTTATTAGCAGTATGGAATGTTTCTGAACGTACCAAATGGTTTGCTTGGTGCTTACAATATTTCGGTTGGGCCATGGCTCCTGTTTTATATTCTTGGCAAGGGGATATTTGTAGAAGAGATCAGCAAAAGAGAGCCATTATTCTTGTGTTTATGAATGCCTTTGCTCAATCAACCACAGCTTTTATGGCCGTCATTGTGTGGAAAACTGTTGAAGCTCCTAGATTTTTGAAAGGGTATTCTTTCACAGCAACTTCTGCGTTTTGTTTATGTTTGTGGACTTTTGTGGTTCTTTATTTCTACAAGAAAGATGAGAGAAAGAGTGCTTTGGATAATGGGATCTATATTTATAATTCGTCAATTCCTGGTGATGTTCCAGAAAGTATTAAATCTTCAGAAGCTGCTGTGGAGGATAAAGAAGAGAATCTTGTTAAAACTGAAGAGGTACTTAGTAAGGAGTCTACTTAGTAAGGAGTCTTAATTAATTAATAAATAATTTCAAAATAGCTTCTCTTGTAGATATGTAGTTAAGTAATAAAATAGATCGGTGTACAGTTGTTGCCTTTCATGCAAGTTTTTCGTAAATATTTTTTGCACCCAAAAGTTTATTCAGTGCGTACACCATTTTGTGAGTCTAGATTGAACTGTCAACCGTGCAGCGGGGTACTTTGGATTGTCCTACAATAAAGCATAATAGGGAGTTTAATCTTACGTGAAGGTTTTTAAAGTGGCTGAAATGTGGGGAAACTTTGTCCCTATGAAGCTGAATCGTCAGCTTTAATCCAAGATACATAGTAATACAAAGTTTAATGATATCCAGGGATTTAACAGGATTTTTAGTTTTGGGTACTTTGATCCAATAATACTTCAATATCCTTTTGTGGGGCTGAAAATTGCAAGTTAATACCCGAATTACATTTTGTAGGTTATTTTTATAGATACTTTTTCTGGAGATATTTTTTTACTGCGAAAATACTTAGAATTCTGGTTCCAATGATTCTAACTCTGATTCCAACACTGTAGCAGAATTAACACCAGGAGTAGCATCATCAGCAACGTCGTCAGTTCATATGAAGCTCAAGGGTCTCGTAGATTTACTTCCCTTTTAGGCTTCGTTTCATTGTTTGTCTTCATAATTTAATTGTTACTTTTTGTTTATAGTTTCATTAATAGAAATACTTCTGTTTCCTCATAAGACACGCTGGTTGTGATCATCTTCTCTTATTTGAAGCCAAACCAAGAACTCCACTTCACCCACAAATGCAAGTTCCCCTTAGTACGACTCTCTTTAGAGGCGAGCATGAGGCTGAACTTAGTGGAGGCTTATCGTATGGCTTATCTCAAGGAGGCTTCTGAGGGGCTCTACAAGATTCAAATGGCTTACTGATCCAATAAAAATTAATCAGTTTCACAACCTTAAGCGCCTTTGCGTATGAAACATTCTACGCCTTTTTGTAGTCTCTGCGTATTAATCTGAGAGACTTACCGATTATATTACAAAAATATCTCAATTCTCCCAAAGCAATCAGTAGCTAATAATACAATTTTAAGCACTATTGGTTCTCTCAACCAATCCCCGCTAGGTTCAAATAAGAGGGGTCGCTGATCAAAAACCAGAGGATTATCGACGATCATGAGAGGCTGAAAGGTCCTTTGACGACGAAAGAAATCAAGCCTTTAACAAAGAACTCAACAGCTTGAACTGTTACTCTTACATTAATATGACTTGATATTGTCCTATTAATTCTCTTCTCCTTTCAATTTAGAAAATTTCGAGTTGCAACTGAAATTATGCCACATTACTACATTTAGGCTTTGTAGTTTGTTATCCTTTTGTCCAATAATAAAATATAATTTTACTATTTTATAATTTTCGTGTTTCTAAAAACGTTTCGTTAAATCGATATCTATGCTTCAAGCGTATCTGCTTCATGACTAAAAGTTCATTTAGAGTTAACCGAAACAAAGCTAAGATGACAGGAGAGGTTGACACATTCCCATATTCTTGGCATGCGCCTTGCAGCTTCAAAGGCTTGGTAATCGTTAGTTAAACTTTATTGCCCACCTTATTTTGGCGATCCCAAATATTATATTGATAGTGAGTGAAATTAAATCACGGGCAATCCACTAATTAATCTTAAAGCTTTACATTATCGATGAGAGTTCTACATTGTTTAACCAAATGACTTCAAAACTGTTTATTAACGTTTGAATTACACTCGTTACTAAAAAAAATGACTATCCTTGTTGATCCCATTCTTTTTGAGTATTTACACAATTGTTTCAACGATCATTTTCTTCAAATATTTTTCTCGCAATTCAAATTATTTTTTTGGCTGCAAAACATGATATTTAAGTAAAATCTCTCTACTTTAACACCAATGCGATTATTAGTGTTTCTAATACTATTAATACAAACTGTATCAGTTGCTGGATTAAACAGCTGCGTTCCTGATGCTTCAACTTTTCTGCAAGGTTTACAAGTGGAGTTTTTGGATACGTTGCCTGATCAAGATGTTGTTCCATATCTAAATTCCTTGAACAGCGCACCACCAACTTATAGTGTAGTTCCATATTCATTTGGTGCATCTTTGGCTTTTACCTTCGTGTCAATTCAAAATCCTTACTATCTTTATAGCCATTCGATCGATCCTAACAGCATTGGTTTGAGATACACTGGATACCTTTATGCTGCACAGAGTGGCTCCTACACCCTTAGATTCATCGTAGCACAAGATGCTGTCGCTGTATCTGTCGGAGATGGTATCGCTGTATCAGGGTGCAATGACTGTAATCGGTACACATCAGCAACGTTAGATCATGCTCAAAAAGTAGTTCAAAATGCAAATTCAGGTTCAAGTGATACCGTTACGCTTACCAACTTGGTGGCTGGTAATTATTATCCTATTAAAATGATATTTTATAGTTCTGGATCTCCTGCAGGATTTAATATTGGTGTTACAACACCAGACGGAAGTACATCATTTGGTAGTACACAGCCATTCTTTCATGATAGCATAGACTATTGTCCACCTCCACCTTCAAGCAGCTCCCTGTCCCTTAGTTCGGAATCCAGTACATCCAGTAGCGTACCTGAATCAAGTAGTGTATCTGAATCCAGCATGTTGCCAGATTCTTCTTTCGGTAGTGATACAGAACTAGAAGGTTGTAATGTTGAAACATCAGAACTTGGACCAGGCTTGCTGGTAGAATATTTGGACGCAGATCCAGGTCAAGATCCAATACCGTACTTGGACACATTGAATGATGCTCCCGCAACCTTCACCACATCAACTCGAAACTACAACTGGATATCTTCTGATGGTAGCATAACGTCACTATATTCACATACAATCAACCCTAACAACTTCGGTTTAAGATATACTGGATACTTTTTTGCTGATATATCAGGCACTTATACCTTCAGGTTCTTTAAAATCGATGATGCTGCATCCTTTTCAATGGGTGATGGCATTGCCGTTACTGGTTGCAATAAATGTAATAGATATACCGAAGCTGTATTGGATAATGCTCAAAAGAAAATGCAATCGGACGTCTCTTATTCTTGGCCTGATTCTGTTAGTGTTGATTTACAAGCTGGTAATTATTATCCATTCAAAATGATATATTATAATGCCAATGGCCCTTCAGGTCTTTTCTTTTCCGTGAATAGACCCGATCCCAGTATACCTGCCCCACCAGATGTATTCTATCATAACATTACAGAACATTGCATTAGTGAATCTAGTAACTCAAGTGCTTCTAGTGAATTACCAGACTCCAGCGAGTTAAGTGAGTCAAGTGAGTCTAGTGAATCTAGCAAGTCTAGTTATTCTAGTGAATCGAGTGAATCGAGTGAGGCTAGTGAATCAAGTGAAGTTTCAGAATCTAGTGAGTCTAGCGAGTCTAGTGAATCAAGCGAGTCTAGTGAATCAAGCGAGTCTAGTGAATCAAGCGAGTCTAGTGAATCAAGCGAGTTAAGTGAGTCAAGTGAGTCTAGTGAATCTAGCAAGTCTAGTTATTCTAGTGAATCGAGTGAATCGAGTGAGGCTAGTGAATCAAGTGAAGTTTCAGAATCTAGTGAGTCTAGCGAGTCTAGTGAATCAAGTGAGTCTACTGAATCAAGTGAGTCTACTGAATCAAGTGAAGTTTCAGAATCTAGTGAGTCAAGTGAGTCAAGTTATTCTAGTGAATCTAGCTATTCTAGCTATTCTAGTGAATCTAGCGAGTCTAGTGAGTCCAGTGAGTCCAGTGAGTCCAGTGAGTCCAGTGAGTCTAATGAACCTTCGGAATCCAGTGAGTCTGGTGAACCTAGTGACGTTTCTTCAGAATCCAGTGAATCAAGCGAATCAAGCAAATCTAGTGAAGTTTCAGAATCTAGTGAGGCCAGTGAGTCCAGTGTATCAACTGACTCATCTGTTGAATCAAGTGAGTCCAGTAAGTCCAGTGAATCATCGGATGAATCCTGTGGTTCAAGCGAATCTAGCAGTTCAAGCAAATCTTCTGAGTCTAGTGAGTCTAGTGAGTCCAGCGAGCCTAGCTCCAGTGAAATAAGTGCATCAAATGATTCTGGTTCATCATCTTCAAATGAATCCAATGAATCCAGCGTGTCAAGTGAAGTATCTAGTTCACAAGAATCTAGTATGTCTAGTGAATCTAACGTTTCAAATTCGAACGATTTAGACTCATCTGAATCAAATGTTTCTAGTGGGTCAAGCGAGTCAAGTAGCACTGATGAATCCACAAAATCTAGTAATTCAAATGAATCAAACTCATCAACTTATTCAAGTGAATCAATCGAGTCGAGTAATCAATATAGCCAATCAAGTGATGCTAGTCAGCTGTCCCAATCTAGTGACAGTGAAATCAGTAGGACCAATGAATCGACATCCAATGACTCTGCTTCTAGTGAATCTGATGAATCAAGTGAATCTGAGGAATCAAATCAACCTAGTAGTTCTAGTGATTCAGATCAGTCCAGTAGTTCAAGTGAAGCTCCAGAATCTAGTGAAGTGTCGGACTCTAGCGGATCAAGTGATTTTAGTGTCTCAAGTGAATCAAATGTATCTAGTGAAGTTTCTGAGTCCAGTGAATCTATCCTGTCCATTGAAACTAATTCTTCAAGCGATTCCATCGAATCCATTGAGTCAAGCGAACCAAGTGAAGCATCCTATTCTAGCGAGAGCAGTGAATCTAGTGAATATAGTTCTAGTGAATCAAAATTGTCTAGCACATCTATTGATGTGTCTGATTCTGATGCGTCAAATGTTTCTGCTGAGTCTGAAGACTCTAGTTCTGGTGAATTAAGTTCTTTTGATTCCAGCGAATCCAGTTATTCCAGCGAAGTCATTGTGTCCAGCCAAGTCGATGACTCGAGCAAATCAAATCAATCTAGTGGAATTGTTGAAACTAGTACAAGCGAGTCTAGTGATTCGTATGAGTCAAGCGAAATCAGCGAATCTAGTCAATCACAACTCAACGTTTCCAGCGAATCAATAGACTTGAGCTCATCAAGTGAATCAATTAATCACAGCGAATCAGGTCAATCTAGCACGTCCGAAACTAGTGATTCTAACGAAACTTCCAGCATAACCAGCGAACTTTCTGATTCAATTAGTTCAAGCGAATCATCAAGTGAAGTTAGTGAAGTAAGTGAAACCAGTATTGAGTCTAGTGTATTCAGTGAATTTACCCAATCTTCCCAATCTTCTCAATCTTGTCAAACAAGCGAAGGCAGTGTGACTAGGGAATCAGGAGATTCTAGTTCGAGCGAAGCAAGTGCATCTCATGAATCTAGTCAATCCTGTTCTTCAAGTATCTCAAATCCTTCATCTGTGTCAATTCCGTTAAGTTCTTCAAGTGCTTCAGCTTCTGCTAGTGATATTGCTGGTTGTGAAATAAATCCAGATTACTTGGAACGTGGAATTAAGGTCGAATTCTTAAATACAGACTCTAATTCTGATCTTGAAGAGTATATTTCGTCTTTAGAAGATGAGACCCCATATACATCTACTCATGTTCAAGACATTGATTTTAGCTTAGTGCCAGACCAGGATGATGAACTACAGATTTATGGTCAGACCATCAATTCTGCCAGCTTCGGTTTGAAATACTCCGCTTACTTTTATGCTTCACGTTCAGGTCTTTATACATTCAATTTTGAGACTGTCAACGATATAGTGTCTTTTTCAATTGGTGACATTAGCAGCTGTAGTAATTTCCAGACAAGATCGATTGGCCTGGCTTATATAACTGGCCAACAACCTATTGAGATTGAATTAGATCCAGGCTATTATCCAGTCAAAATGTTATTTTATAATTCTGAAGGAGATTCAGAGCTACGTTTGATGGTTCAAACACCAGATTTAACTAGAGCTGAAGTATCAGGAGCTGATATACCATTTTATTTTACAAGCGAAGAATCAAACAATTCAAACAGTTCTGAAGAAGTAACAGGTTCAGTTAGCACCAGTTCAGTAAGCACCAGTTCAATTAGCTCAAGCAACTCAGATACTTCAATCTCTTCTGAAACATTGAACGCAAGCAATTCCAATAAGTCAGTACAACCAACTGATTCCATTGCAAGCTATTGGTTGTCAGGTTCAATTTATTCTGCTTCCCCTGATGTCACAGTCACCCAGACCCTGGCTAATACGGCAACAAAACCATGTCCAGAATGTTCAAATCCTCTTTCCACCAAAACAGTCACTTGGACTGAGACATTTACCTCTACATACACAACAACCTGTCCTGAAGGGGTTACTGTAATTGTACAAGTTCCAATTTCAACTCATACCGTCACTTGGACTGGGACTGAGTCTTTCACGTCTACCTATTCAACGACATACCATGAAGGGGCTACTGTAGTTGTTCAAGTCCCAGCGAAACCAACTCAGATTGTTATCTGGGCCGAAACTTTTGCTTCCACTTATACAGCGGCTTGTCCCGAAGAGACAACAGTAATTATTAATATTCCTTCTGCCACCGCAACTGGCTTTAATCCTCTCCAAGATACCACTTTCACAACAGTTGTTACAACAGGACAACTGGGAAATGATAACAGCAATTCTAATTCTGGTGAATCTGATTCCGGTGGTTCTGATCATGGCCATGACACTCCAGGATATTACAGTCCACAATTCAACAGCCCAGAATCTAATAATCCTGGCACAAACGATCATGGATCTAATGGCTCCGGAAGTGGTGGTGGAATCTCCAATAATTCTAATGAATCAGGCTCCAACAATGGAGCTCCAGGCACTCACCGTCCAAGTCTAAACACTGCAGGGGCTGACTCAAGTACTTCTAATTCCGCTAGTGCCATCCCAGCAGCCATCCCAACAAGCACATACTACGCCAGGGGTTCAAGCAGAAGGACGACCTTGTTAACGTTAATTTCGATTTTAAACTTAATATTGTAGTATTGTAGTAATAGTGATACCAATATATAATTAATTCTATAAGATGTATTCTGTAATGATTATGTTTAGACTTCAGAGTTTACTTTATTCTAAATGTAAGGTTATCATATCCAAACAACCAAGGTCCGATTGTGTGCCTTACGAAGACCATTGAGACACCCAATATCAATTGTTGTCCAAGAATCAACGAACATAAAGTATCTTCTCTTAAAGGACCAAACCAAACTAAATTCAAATTGATTATTGTCAAATTAGAAAATTTTACAATATTCCCCTTATCATTTCTTTGTAATTCTATCAATTTGAAGAGCTCCAAGGTTCTTAATAAGACTCTAGCAACTTTCAACTTTGATGAAGAGAACCCTTCCAAGTCACCAAAACTAGGATACATTAAATCATCCTTGGGATTGTACTTTGGCAATCTATGTCTTGGACAAGGAATTATATTAAATAATTGAGGAACAGAATAGACAAAATTAATAATCTGGGGTAAGAAGAAAATCAACAAAGTCTTTGAAAAATGACCAAGGATCCCAACTTGAGCGAAAACCATTCCACTGAAGTAGCAATAGGTATCACCAACAAAAACTTTAGAAGGGTACCAATTGTATTTTAATAAACCAAGACTTACACCTAAAAAGGGGACCAAAAAGATCAAACTAAAAAGATGTGATTCATAAGCAGCATTACTTGGATCTAAGGAAAAAAGATAGCACAAATCATTAAACAAGAAAACTATAGCTAAAATCACAGATTGACCAACTTCAAGACCATTAATACCAGCAAGAATATTAATTGAGTTGGGACAAAAGATTGAAATCGATGACATGTAAAGATAATAGAAGACTCCTAAATCCAACAATTTTGGGCTCTCTTTAGGGTATGAATAATCTGTTGATAAAGTTCTAAATGAAAGACCAGTAACATAAGTAACAACGTGATTACCCAATTTGACAAAATAGTTCAAAAGTGATAACAAAAATTCACCCATTCCAAATGGTATATGGGATGTTACGAAAGAAGGTACCACAATGGAAGTGACACTAAAATCCACGTAATAAACAATCAACAATGGCAACGAGCTAACAGCTGGTAAAAAGAACTTATGTCTCCATCTAATATCAAACAAATCGTCAAATAATCCCAATAATATAGTGGCCTGTAAACATATGATGGCACTCAAGTACTGTGAAAGCTTATTATGGGGGAAAAGGTGCATATTGTCCACGGAATTATACTGTTCCATATAATTATTCGTCTGGTAAGTATCATTTGCCAAATTCAGATACGATACCAAATACTTGAAAAAAACAAAAGGTGTCATACCAAACATTAGAAATAGATAACATATAGCACTCACTACTCCCATTGATTCAGGAATCTCTTTAGGGTTGCCGGGTTTGGACATGTCTTTGCCTTTAAGTCCGATCTTAATGAACAGATCACCCACTCTGGGAATAAAGTAGTCCGTCACTATAAATCCCAATATGCTGAAACCCACGGCGGTTAAAATCGGATTGTGTGGTGTAATAATTGATAGGGCTCCCACAGCCATCCCTAACTTTATCAATTGACTCCACATGCTGTTATATATTTATAATTATTCAAGAACGCGAAATTAACTATGAAGCCATTCATTACCGGCCATGAAGAATTGGTTCATGATATTAAATACGACTTTTACGGTAAACATATAGCAACAGTATCATCTGACCAGCACATTAAGGTGTTTGATTTTGATCTGTCTACCAATTCGTGGGTTCTTAACGATCTGTGGAAGGCTCATGATTCACTGATAGTGAAAGTATCATGGGCTCACCCTGAGTTTTCTAGCTCAAAAATCCTAGCTTCTTGTTCGTACGATAGAACTGTAAATATCTGGCAAGAACAACCAGATGAATTGCAAGGTTCAGGAAGGCGATGGCTTAAGTTGGCTACATTGGCTATAGAGTCTTATGGTCCTATTTATGATGTTGTATTCGCACCAAACCATTTTGGCTTGAAGCTAGGTTGTGTTGGAAGTGATGGAATATTCAGAATCTATGAAAGTCTAGATCCATCAGACTTGACCAATTGGACCTTGACTGTTGAAATTCCTATTTTGAGCCAACAATTGCCGGCCAAAAACCTTCAAAGTAGTTTCTCAATTGAATGGTGTCCATCCAAGTTCTCCAATTCCGAAAAGTTTATCGTGGTTGCTCTTGATCAGGGATTCATATACTCATCTGTTGAAAGTAAAAAGACAGAAGATAATCAGGATGATGTCAAATATAAGAAAATATGCAATCTTCCAGAACACAATGGGTTAATCAGGTCAGTTAGCTGGGCTCCTTCTATGGGAAGAGGACACCACCTTATAGCCACTGGATGCAAGGATGGATACATAAGAATTTTCAAAGTCATAGATGATTCTAAGACATTTAAGATAGAAACCGTTGCAACATTAGATGATCACAAAGGCGAAGTGTGGAGAGTGGAATGGAACTTGACTGGAACAATTTTAAGTAGTGCAGGAGATGATGGGAAAATACGATTATGGAAATGTAATTATTTGAACGAATGGAAGTGTATGAGTATTATAAACAGCAGCAATAGAGATGATCATCGGATTGAACAACAAGAGCTTGAGTCTAAATAAAATATATATTATATTCTTCTAGGTTTCTTCTTCAATTGAGGTTTCTTGGCTTCTAACTGATCCCATAATTCATTATCGTCACTTTCGCTATCTTCGTCGTCACTCTGTTCCCTTTTCTTGGTCTCTACTTCTGGTTCAGGCTCCTCATCTTCTAAGATAATCAAAGAAGATACTTGGGTTCCTAGATATACCTTTGCAACTAACTTCCTAGTATGAATGTCAAATATTCTAAGATATCTATCTAAACCACCACATCCTACATATTTATCATTATAGTTGAATATAGCATGAGTAGCCCCGGTATTACTACCTTCTACATATTTACCTAATAAACGAACAGAAGGTTTGATGAGTTGTCCAGCAGTAGCAGTATTTATTTTAGTAGCATTGGTGTCAAATTTTTCAAGACTGTATTTTCCAATTAAACTAGTAGTATCACTTAAAACAACCTCTTTGTTATTATTAGTTAATTCCAATTGAATTATTGGTTTGGTGCCAATTTTAAAGTCATTTAATGGTCTATCATTGTCAGTATCATAAACTCGTAATTGACCATATTTGGTGACTGTAATGAGTCTTTTCTCAGATATAAATGCTGCTCCTGTTATGCTTATAGGGACTCTGAGGTCTAAATGATCATTTGGTACATTTCTGAATGTTTTAACGATTTTAGGATTTAACTTCTTACCACTCCAAAGCGAGAGAATTTTGATATCATTTTCTTCACCACCAAAAGCAAACTGTCCTGGAATGTAAGGATTAGCAACGAAAGTTGTTATAGGTTTGACTTTTTTCTCATAGGGGATAGTTACCAGCTTGTGATCATACAGGTCCAAGTCTACTACAAACACTTTATTAGACTCAAATGCAATTATTAATGAATTTTCATGCTTTAATAATGATATAGGCTTATCATTCGATAATTCTATACTTTTTATTAATGGGAAGTCCTCTTCTTCAATATTGGTACTATAAATGCATAAAACACCGTTAGTTCTTATGGCGATGAGTTTATCTTCAATTATTAACATGGATAAGACTCTTGATTTCAAGGATGAAGTTGGTTCATTGCATAGCTTCTTTATAGACTCTGGTTTTATGCCTTCCTTCTGAGAGGTGTCTGTTCCCTTAGGACATATTACCTCCTTTATTATGCCAGTTTCGTCTGCAGATACAAGAACCTTCATACTGAAAAATTGCGATGCGATGCGATGATTTCTAGTCATAGTTAATAAGAGACAATTATGAAACAATTTGTAATTGTACAAAAAGATCTACTGTTGAATCACTTAATTGAATGCTTTCGTACTAAAAGAATTAATTCATAAGAAAAAGGCAATATTTTCTAAGAAAATATCTCTAACATTTAAACCTTTGATTCAATTTTTACGTTTTGTGGAGTATTTGAATTTTTACTAAGCCTGAAAGTTGGTCCCATTGGTCTCCTAGTCCAATTGATGAACATCCTACTTGTATGCATTCTTCTAAATTTTTTTTTTTCTGCAATTTGTGATTTTTACAATTAATCTATTTTATAGTCTATAGGGAACATTTAATTACAGTAATTCTAGTAATCGTAGATTTTTTTTTTCAAAAAAAAAGCAAACAAAAAACTATCATATATAGCTAATGTATATATATGCATAAAGTTCTTTTTTGGGATTCTGTAGCAAAAAAAAATCGTACTGGATATTAGGAGTTTAAAATCATTACTATTTTGGTTGGCACACGTCCTAAAATTGGACTTGCAGATTCAACAACAGCACTAAGATGGACTTGATATGGACAAAAATTCAGAAAAGACAACAATTTTTAATAATGATTAGATCATGTCTAGAAAGTTATAACATCTTGTTATAAGAAACTAAATAATTGACGACATTTTATGTTTGCCAAAAATATTTTAGAAAACTGTATTAGCACTGGCAAATTGTCCGGTAATGCATATAGTGCGGTTAAGAGGACAAACTGACCGGAAAAAAGGTCCCTTGGCCTAGTTGGTTAAGGCGTGGTGCTAATAACGCCAAGATCAGCAGTTCGATCCTGCTAGGGACCATACTTTTTTATATTTTTGCTGTTTCCTTATATAGAAAGACAGATACAACTCCAATTAACCAGTAAATGAAAAAAGAATTTCAGAAAAAGCGTAAATAAATTATTTATCGTTGTTCATAAATATACTATAGAATTTAGCACTGAAAAGTATCTGAAGAGCAAAATATCTATTAGGAAACCTGAGAAAAGGCTTAAAGAAATATAATTGATATTACAATTATACACACCTTAAATCACCAATCAACATTACAGTAAACCTAATAATTGTCTAATAAAGTTTATGGAAGCTTTTGGCTGCAACTCATCATCCACACGACTTTTGACATCCATCCGGGTAACCGCATCTCACTATTATTTAAACCTGAAAATTTTTGTTCTCATTAGTTTGTTAGCAAACCTTGTTAGCAAGAGCTTAGTTAAGTTTTAGTTAAAGAAGCTTTATGATGAAATGAAGTATTCTTCTTGCTCTGTCTGACTCGACTATGACGACAGGGTTGAAAATACGTTAATAGGAATTTATTCTTGTTAGCTTTTACTTGCCAGTAATTTACAATTCTGATCCTTTAATAACTAAAACCATATTAAGCACTTGTTAACATTTAAAAGATTGTTTATATGATGAAATTTCCTTGAACATTCGCAGTTTCCTCGGTAGCATACACGAGAACCCATCTTAGTATGCCGGTGACCGCTTCTAGACCTTCCATGGATGTCTGATAAACAATCTTTTAGAGTAGGGTTTTTACAAAATTACAAAATTACAATATGACACTAATGTATATTGAAACCTAAATCTTACCTTTGACGTTAGGAGCAGTTAAAGGCCATTGATAAGTACCTTCTTCAGTGAAAACATAACCATGATCATTTAAAAACTTTCTTAAACCACTTGGTCCTTTAGAACCATATGGATAAATTTCAGGTTTTGGACCATTTTTAGATTCGATATGTTGTAACAAAGGTGTAAATAAAGCCCAACTGATTGATAATTCATCGTCTCTAACGAAATTGGAATGATTACCTAAATAACAATCTCTAATTAAAGCTTCATAAGCTTCTGGAATCCAGAAATCTTTTGAGTATCTTGTAGCATAACTTAAGTCTAAATCAGTCAAAGAAGTTTCAGTAGAAATCCCAGGAATTTTGGAATTAATTTTCATATAAACTGCTTCATTTGGTTGAATTCTAATAACTAATTCATTTCTTTGGATTTCTTTAAACATTCCTTTGGCTACTGGTTTATATTGAATTCTAATTTCAACTTTTGATTCATCTAAAGCTTTACCAGCTCTTATAACGATTGGGACCCCTTCCCAACGCTCATTATTAATTTTTAACCCAAGAGCTGCGTAAGTAACACATTTAGAATCTTTATCAACAGTATCATCATCTAAATAACTTGGTTTAGAACCATCTTCACTTCTTCCATATTGTCCAAGTAAAATATCATCATGGTCGAATTTTTCAATTGCTTTTAAGACTTTAACTTTTTCATCTCTAATTGCTTCAGGATCAAAAGATGTAGGTCTTTCCATAGTTAACAACGTTAATACTTGTAAAATATGATTTTGCATAACATCCCTGATGATACCAATTGAATCAAAATAACCACCTCTTCCTTCAGTACCAAAAGCTTCTTTAAATGAAATTTGGATAGATTTAATATTATCACTATTCCAAGCACCATTCAACAATTGATTACCGAATCTTAAAACTAATAAGTTCTTTACCATTTCTTTACCTAAATAATGATCAATTCTATATAACTCTTCTTCAGTGAATAAAGGAGCCAATTCTTTTTGCAATTGATTTGAACTTTCTAAATCATGACCGAACGGCTTTTCAACAATCAATCTAATTCTTCCATCTTTTGGATAAGTATGTTCTTTTAAATGAGCTCCAACAGTTCCGAACACAGAAGGAGGTGTAGCAAGGTAAAATAACCTTTCTTTCTTTGATTTACCCTTATGTTCCAGTTCATATTTTTCAATTTCGGTATTTAATTCTTTATATCCTTCAGGAGTATCATATTGACCTTGGACATAAGATAATAATTTTTTAAAACCTTCGGCTTTTTCCTTATCACCATCTTTTTTCAATTTGAAATTTTCAGTGACTCTACTAATGAAATCGTCATGAGCCAATTTAGATCTAGCATACCCAATAATCTTAACAGTGGAAGGCAATTGACCTTCACGATATAAACCGAAAAGTGCAGGGAATGTCTTCTTTTTAGCTAAATCACCAGAAGCTCCAAACACTACAATAGAAGTATAATCACCAAAGGAATCAGACATTTTTGTTGGAATTATATGATGGCAATTTTCACAGGTCTCGCTCAGATAATAAGTTTGCTGATTAGCAATTGCACGAACAATCGATTGTTATAAGTACAAGAATAAGTATGATAGATACCAGAAATGATTCTAATGAAACTACTGGTACTTGTAATTATTTGTAGTATACAATTGGTTATATACGGAAGGGGATTATTAATGATTAAGCAGCCGCACGACCGTGAATCACTAATTATGGTGAATGGTCACCGCACCGGGTCTGGCGGTGCTACCACTAATGTACCACGAGCTCGCTGTGGGTATACGCCGATGGTGGGGGATGCACGTCCGCCTCGCAATTATCATCGGCCAAGCTGCTTCGGCCAACAGTGTGACGAACGCTTCTCTAAATAGTATGCGGTTCACAGTTTTCCTTATATATTTCTAGTCTTTAAAATTTACCTTTTTGGGCTTTTTATCTTCAGGCTGATCAGGATTTTGATCACTATTTGTCTCTTGATTTGTATCTTTAGTTGTTTGGTTGGCAGAAGGAGTTGTAGTATCATCATGGGGTTCTTCGTCAATCTTAAACATATCGTCCTGTTCGTAGTCCGGTAATGACTCAGCATTGAACTCGTCGTATAGACGGTCTCTTTCCTCGTTCAATGTGAATTCCTCGTCGTTACGATTTCCCAAATCGAGCGAATCATGCAGGTCCATCTCGCTGTCACTATAATCTTCCCCGGGAATTATATCAAATTCGTATTCATCTCTTCTTCTTCTTCTTCTGGAACTACCTGGGGTTTTATGATATCTCATGATAACCATGATAACTATGAATCCTATCACTACGAGAGATATGAAGTATAATCCTTTATGATCTTTAGCAACTTTATTTTTACCTGGTTCAGGTCCTTCTGGGTCTTCTGTTTCTGTAGCTTCTGGTGTGGTTTGTGTGGAGTTATCTTCAGGTTTCTCTTCAGGTTTTTCTGCTACTCTGGTAGTGGTAGGTGCTTCTGAAGATTTAGAAGAAACTTCAGTTGTAGTCATTTCTTCTTCACTTGAAGATTCTTGTGGTTGACTTGAAGTCTTCTCTTCAGATTTAGTAGAAGTAGGTTTATCCTTCTCATTCATTCTATCTCTTCTAACTTGTGCATAATCAACATCAATATCAAACTTTTCTGCTTTATCAGCATCAATACTTTCACCGAAAAACCTCAACTGCCAGTCTTCAAATTCAATATGATTACCAATGGTATTAGGATTGTTAAACACTTCAAGTGTCCATTCTCCAATCCCACTTTCACCCCAATGAGCTACTGACAGGAAAGTCCAATTTTCAAATCCTTTACTACTCATATCTCTACGTCTAAAAGTAGCTAAATCACTAACTAATCCAGTTGGAGAAATTAATCTAATACCAACTTGTCCTCTGAAAGTAGATTTAACATTCACAGTAACAGTTACATGTTCTAATCTCTCAACATTCATGACTTCCATTTCACGTTTATTGATAACAATAGTTGATTTTATTACTTTGGTTTTATCACCTGACATATCATTTTCAATTTGGATTTTTTCTCCTACTTTAACAACATTAGAATAATACCAACTTTGAGGTTTAACATTCTTCCAATCTTTAGCAAATTTAGCCATTCTATATGCATCTATTTTACCATAACCATACTTGTGAGAATATTTTCTATTTAATGCAGTTACTTGATAGTGTCCATCTTCTTCATTAACTGGTACACTACTTAATGCAGCAACATATTGTAAATCTCTCCAAGTCAAATCTGGATTTGATTGTAAAACTAATGCAAAAATACCTGCAGCTAATGGTGCAGCGGCAGAAGTACCTCCATGTTGTGAAGAGCATTTGCCATGGATATCAGTGGTATGAATATGTTCTCCTGATCCTGAAGAGTATGTGACAACCATAACAGATGAACAAGCTTCAGCATATGATGGATGGAACCCTTTATAATCTATGGCTCCAACAGTAATGGAATAAATAGAGTTGGTATACCCATCGAAATTGCAAGAATCTTCTTGTCTTCCACCGTTTCCTGATGCAAATACATAAATAGCACCTTTATTCTTTCTACCTTCTTGTATACCTTTTATAATAGCTTTTTTGACAATCATTTCTGGTGCTGATAAGGTTTTCCCATCATCAGTTGGACCCCAAGAACATGAATAAATATCGTTAACATCCAATCCATAGATCATGGCCGCTGCTTCATCTTCAGCCGTAATTACCCCGGATAAGATTCTTACACCACTGACTTGCGAGTCATATGCCACACCAACACCACACTGATCATTTTTTACAGCAGCTATTTCACCTGCGCATCTAGTTCCATGGTAATCATTAAATAATCGAGGCTTGGGCAAATTAGTATTATCGTTGAAATCCCAAGATCCTTTAGCATTAAAGTTATCTTTTAAATCTGCACTTTCGTAGTCCAAACCATCGTCAACTATAGACGAAACAACTCCTTTACCAGTGATGCCTTCATACCAAAGTCCAGTGACATTAACATCATTTCCAGGATACGCAGCGTTGATCAAATGCCATTGTTCATGGAAAATCGGATCATTTATGTCTAATTTATCCATAGCATCTTTGATAGGCATTTGAGACGAGTCTACAGGATCCCATCTCTTCTCTTTCGTAAACTCTATATCTACTGGCATTCTTTTTTCTAACTTTTTAGGTTTCAATACTTGAATCGACATTACCTCGGAATGTTGAAGAAGTTCATTATCTCTTTTCATTTTCAAATCCTGACGACTATAATTATCTAGATATTGGTTATGGCTGTGATCTTTCAGCATACTAAATACAAAATGGTTATCTAAACCTCTAACTTGATGTTCAAAATTGTAGCTGCCTTTGTTCTTCGATATGAAGTTTGCTAAAGGTGCATTACTTTCGGTTGTATTAAGCTCTACAACGAAGTAATTTTTAGCATCATAGTCTCTGGTAGGAATCCTACTACCTTCGACACAGCTACAGCCCCAGAGCCCCAATACTATTGCTATTAGGGATAGAATATTTAGCTTCATAACGTGGTAAATGATGAAAATTCGCGTTTATATTTAGACTAATGGTAGTTTTACGCTTATATAAGACATCTCCAGGAACCATTATTTGGCTGCAAATACTTGTTTGGAGCTTAATTGTAGTACTGGTCCTGGCTAATGAGATGTCCGATAGAGATATGGACATGGATGGTCCTAAAGAGTTTCATCCAATTAATGCTACGCTGAAATCATTCCACTGGATCGTTTCAGTATGTGTATTGCTTATAATGCCATCGCTTTCCTCAAGCTTGGCATTTGCAAATAAATTACATTGGTCGCTTTTACTTCAAATTGTTCTGACAGCTTATTCAGTGTTTGAAACATTGTTTCTTGACTTCCCTGATAATGTAGATGATCATGAAAATAGAACTAGTAAAGGAACTAGTTGGTTTTTAAGTATACTTTTAGGGGTAACAATCTTTGTTGGAAGTTTGATTAATGGTTCGAATTTGATAGTAAATAAATTCTATCCACATTTATCTTCAAATAACCAGTCAAGATGGACAATTAAAGCTTATAAGACATTATCTTTTATGGTGGTATTGACGGGCTGGGTTAGAGTTTGTATGGCACCAGTTGCTTTATTTGGATTTTGTTACGGCAAACATACTGGGCAGTGTATTGCCCACGGAATTATGGGATCATCTTTTATCTTGTATGGATTCGTGTTGGCTATGCTATTAGTAGTGCCTTGGATGAGAAAACGGTCTGAAGGTAAGCCTCAAGAGTTCTATGATTCTTTGGTGATGTGTGCTTGGGGGATTGTTAACACTTTTACTGAGCATAGATGGGGGAAAGAACCTTGGAATATGGGGGATTATGACCATACATCTATGGGACTTATTTGGGCATGTGGAGGTTTTTTGGGGATGTGGCTATCAAGAAAAAACCAAAGATCGTTTATTCCTGCACTCTTGTTGATCTATACAGGATGGTCAATGTCCCAACATGTACAACATTTAGAGATTTCAACTAAAGTTCATGCTATGTTTGGTTTAGTATTAATGAGTGGAGGTTTTTCTAGAATCATAGAAATCCTGTTTGTATTAAAAGACCAATACTGTAGTGAATCTGGTAAGATTGTTTCATTCCAATACCTTTCACCAGTTTGTCTTGTATTGTCAGGTATATTATTTATGGGAGCCAATGAAGAACAATTGATTTTAGTTCATGATTTAGGTGCAACTCATGCAGCTTATGTATTAACAGTTGTAGCTGCAGGGTTGACGATTTTCTTATGGATGTTGTTGTTGATCAACTTTTATTTGAAGTTAGTAGGATATGATGAAGATGGAGAGATTAAAGGATATACATTGACTGCTAGTGATGCTGAGCAGTTTGAATTGTCAGAGCTTTCAGACGAAACTCCAATCGAGGCTTAGATTGTATAAGCTGATTAATGAGTGATTTACCACACTTGAAAAAGGTATACTAAAAAGTCAAATGGTAGAGCCACTTGAAGAACAATTATAATAGTTCTGATAACAGTTAATAAGAATATAGAAAGTTTATCAGCAAAATATGAATAGATGTTTAATGTACACTCTGTGTGATCTTTGTGCTTACATTATTGTATGTTAATAGTACACTGTAATGCTATAAATTACATTCAGTGTAGTATAATCTACATTATTATATGTTAACAGTATAATTATTAACAGTATAAATGCGCCAATAGTGTAATTCTATTACTAATATAAATGCTAACAGAATAATTTAATGCCAGAATTGTGAACAGTATAATTGTTAACATAATTATTAACAGTATAATAATTAATAGTATAAATCTTACTCTATAAATCTGCCCAGTCGTGTTCTTACGCATTGCTCCACACTAGTAGCTTAGTCATCCTCACTACATTACTCATCGCGATCTTTTCTACTACGATATGAGTGCTATTCTATCAGCAGATGATCTAAATGACTTCATTTCTCCTGGTGCTGCTTGTATAAAACCACTCGTAGAGCCACAGGAGGAGAAACTTGAAGTAGAAGTTGGCACTGATAAGCAAGGAAACACGGTAGAGGTAGGAAAGGATGGATCCATAACAAACTTAACACCAGCTCAAATATCTTTAGCTGATTGCTTAGCTTGTTCTGGATGTATTACATCTGCCGAAGAGATTTTAGTGGCACAGCATTCTCATGACGAGTTGCTTAGAGCCCTTCAGAATGATGACAAACAGTTTGTGGCCAGTATTTCCCATCAGTCACGAGCCTCCTTGGCCACTGCATTTAACTTAACAGTCGAACAAATCGATAGGCTATTGATTAATTTGTTTGTAAATCAAATGGGATTCAAGGCCGTGGTGGGAACTTCGCTAGGCAGGAAACTTTCCCTTATTAATGAATCATATAATATCATCGATAAAAGAAGTTCTTCTGAAGGACCTATTTTATCTTCCATATGTCCAGGATGGGTGCTTTATGCAGAGAAAACTCATCCATACATTCTCCCCAAACTATCAGATGTGAAATCTCCACAACAAATCACAGGATGCTTGCTTAAAAGCTTGATGAGCCAGCAATTAAATGTTGATAAAGCTGGAATTTATCATTTGGCTATAATGCCTTGCTTTGATAAGAAGTTGGAAAGTGCAAGACCAGAGGATGGTGAAGCCAGTACAGAAGTTAAAGATGTGGATTGTGTATTAACAGCCAAAGAACTTGTGACTTTATTAGAGCAACAGAAACAATACTTCCAATTAATTCCATCAAATGCTAATGAAATCCTTAGTTCTGCAATTCCAGTAGAAGAATTGTATATCAGAGTGGCTCCACAAAATTGGCCATTAACTCAATACTCATGGTCCAACGATAGTGGACTGGCTTCAGGTGGATATGCCTATAATTACTTGAACATTTTACGTACACATTTATCGTTACAGGATTACGATGAAAACAAGTTCAACATCGAAACCATCCAGGGGAAGAACTCAGATATATATGAATTAAGATTGATGTATGACGGTAATAAAGTTGGAAGTGCAGCCGTTATAAATGGATTCAGAAACATCCAAAATTTGGTAAGAAAATTCAAGCCAGAAACGAAAAAAGTCAACCCTTTGGTTGCCCGAAGACGTGCACGAGTCAAACCAGATGCTGACAAGCAGAACGTGGATCCGTTGACTTGTGATTATGTTGAGATTATGGCTTGTCCCAACGGATGCATTAATGGAGGAGGACAAATCAGTCATCCAGTAGAAGTAGGGGAAAAAGAATGGCTCAGCAGTGTTGCAGCCAATTACGAAAGCATAATGAACCTTGATCTAGTATCTAGCAAGATTGTCCCTGATTTGATTGAATGGAGTAAAAGGGCAATGGGAGAGTTTAATATTAGTGAGAAACGGTTATTTAGAACCTGGTTTAAGGAGGTAGAAAAACCTACTGATCCCAACCAGATCTTGCTTGGTGCCAAATGGTGATCACCAAATGGCAGCCTGGCCATATACGATTGTATTTATTTATTAGGATAGGATAATATAGACGGATTTTAATTATAGCGGTGTTCCCGCCGCAGTAAGTTTGTAGGGTTAAATTACGAGGTCGCGTGCGAGTCAGGCATTAGGTTAGTGCTACGTATAAATCAGTTGCTTAATCAATATCCTCCGTTTAATACCCTCAATTAATACCGGCAAATGTCAGGACTTCCGAGCTGGGTGTCTGCCCTATCGTTCTATTCCGCCATAATTGCCACAACCATTATATTTCTTTCTATATTTCTCCACCTAATGAACTATAGAAAGCCGTACCAACAAAGATTAATGATCCGAATACAGTTAATACTCCCAATTTTTGCCCTATCGTGCTATAGTATGCTACAGAACTCCGAATCCGTGTTTAATAAGTTTATTTTGGAGCCGGTAAGAGAAATTTATGAAGCGTTTGTAATATATACATTCTTTTCATTGCTTGCCGATATGTTAGGTGGGGAAAGAAAGATTATAATAACTACAAGTGGTAGAAAACCGGTTAGTCATCCTGGATTTTTAAGATTTATTTTCCCAGACATAGATATTTCTGATTCTACTAGCTTCCTCATCATAAAAAGAGGGATTTTACAGTATGTGTGGCTAAAACCATTTCTTTGCTTTGGTACTTTACTTACAGAGGTCTTGGGAGTGTATAATATCAATAATCTTAGCGCAGAATCTATGTATTTATGGTTGATGGTTTTATATAACTTGAGTGTTACGGTCTCGTTATACTGTTTGGCGTTGTTCTGGAAGATCCTTTGGACAGATTTAAAGCCATTCAATCCAGTAGGAAAGTTTCTTTGTGTCAAATTGATTATCTTTGCTTCATACTGGCAAGGAATTATATTGTCAATCTTGAATTATTTCCATCTTTTGCCAGGCTCAGAGAATAATGATACTTCAAAGGGCAATTCCAGTATAGGTTTACTGATCCAGAATGCATTGCTTTGCGTAGAGCTTATTTTCTTTGCAATTGGTCACTGGATTTCATTTTCATACATACCGTTTACGTTATCTCAGATTCCTAACGGTAGAGTCAAATTATACTATGCAATTAGAGATATGTTTGGTATTAAAGACTTGATTCAGGATTTCAAGTTGACTTACCATGGTGATTATTACAAGAATTACAAGGCGTTTGACTCGGTGAATGCTTCGGTACAGCATCCTTTGTCAAAGTCTAGAATGAAGAAAATTAATCAAGGTTTAAGGTATCATTATGATGGGAAACATAAGCATTGGATTGCTAAAAATCAACCTCGTTCTATTGTCGAAAATGGTATTATAGGCAATGATTCTTTATATGCTCCTTCTAATGCTTCAGCTTCTATTTCAACCACTCAAGGAATATATCCAGATTCGGCACCTACCTCACCAGTTATATCGGAAGCAGCTATGTCTGAACTTAGCAGGTTCCCTATAACGGAGACTTTAAACAATGAAGAATTTAATTATGATAATGAAATGTTGGAGGATGATGAAAACCTCTATCATGCAGCATATAATGTCATCAACAATTACCGATTAGATCAATCTGAAGTCAAGCAGTTGATTAAATACCCAATCGTCGAGAACGTTGTGGACGGCCACCTTTATGGATACAAAGTAAAGAAACTACGGGAGGCAAGAAAGTCGCTGGAGAGGGGAAGGAGTTTGACTCGCCAAAGTGTTTCTTCAAACTATGGAAGTATAGTATAGTGAGATATCAAATGTTTAGATTCTTGCTAAGCTTTAAATAATTTATTAATGAATGCATAATTTATTTTCGTCTACAAGTTTTGAATTGCTTATGAATTTACTATTTACATTTTATGAACGTTCGTTGAACATTAATCTTCTATTTTAAACAGGTATAATGAATCCAAGTCTTCTTCTTCAACTTTCTCTTTCTTAACCTGCTTCTTTTGTTTCTTCTGTTTTTTATCTTTAACTTCAGCTACAACTTCCTTTGGTTTAGGAACGCAGTTCAAAATTAAAGTATTTTGTATAGACCCTTTAGCCTCTACTTTGGTCTGATTTTCTTCTATAATCTCAATTAAACCATCAAGAATCAACTGTCTTCTTTTAATCTCAAAAGGTTCGAGTCTGGAATTCCCAACTTCTGTATTATGTAATGTTTCGAGATCAACTGTCTGTTTCGTATCTTCGTTGATCACTTTGGTTGCTTTCAGATTGCTTGCCTTATATCCATCTATATAAATCAGAAATCTTTCTCCTTTATTAATTCTTTTTTCGATTTCTGCTCGTTTCTGCAATTTCAAATCACCAAGACTGATATTCCAATTCAAAGAAATGATTTTCGTAGCCTGTTTCTTACGCTCAGCACGCTCTCGCTGCTGAAGAGCTCTCATGGCAGTAGTACTTCCTTGGCTTAAAAGAGTCTGCTCCATCTTCCGTGAAAGCTCGTTCGAGTATTCTTGAATCATATCTGAGACTGTCGTCTTCTTGACTAAAATATCTTTAGTTGTATTGGGAACAAGCTGAATTCCTTCACTCTTAGCATCTAATCCGTTGACTATATCAGCTAAATGCATAGGTTTAAGCTTCCCTTGATCAACAAACTTGACGCGATATCTTCCATCTTGCTTGGCAATATTATCAATAATGGCTTTAATAGCACTCTTTCCCTTGGGTGAAAAAAGCGACACATTGAAACGAGGTCTATTATGATGCTGGGGTTCCTTGTGGCCATCTCTGTACCTTGCTTCGAATTTTTTGGAGAATCTGTTGGTTGTTTTGGCAGTGGAGCTGGCTGTTTTGGCAGCGCTTTTAGCAGCGCTTTTCGAGGCATTGGAAGCTGCATTAGATGCTGCATTCGAACCAGTACTATGTACAATGTGCCTAGGGCTATATAGCGCCATACATGTCCCCATATATCGAATACTTCGATACGAAAGCATTGCGATGCCAATTACTTTTCCTAATTGAGAGTCGCGCATACTTTTGTATTAATAAGTAGTATGGAAGATCACCTAAAAGATAATCCAAGAGCAGAAATGCTCCAGGTATTAGTACTAGGAGATGGTTCTAAGGTTCAGTATGAACGAGAAAAAGTATATGATTTTTTGCTGGAACTTATGAGTGGTTTAAACACTAAATATATTGACTTGAATGAGATAGTGGAAAGTATAAGTACAGGTATTCCTACTGAGATTGATGTCGTAAATCTTTATGAATTTGCAGCAGAGGTGATAGCTTCAAGAACTATACACCATCCTGACCATTCTATGCTTGCGGGAAGAGTTGAAGCGAAGAAAATCCAGAAATTAGTGAAGCTGTCATTTTCTAGTAACGTTGAAATCCTTTGCAACAATATTAATCAGGATACTGGCAAGCCTAATCCTTTGGTATCGGACGAGGTTGTGGAAATAGTAAGATCTAATCCAGAAATCGACGGCTTTATTGATTCTAGTAGAGATTTTGAATTGTCGTACTTTGCCATGAAGACCTTAGAAAGATCGTATCTTCTTACTGTCAACGATACAGTGGCAGAAACTCCACAGCACTTGTTTCTCAGAGTATCATTAGGAATTCATAAAGATAATTTAGAGAAAGTTAAAGAGACTTATGACTTAATGTCTCAGAAATACTTCATCCATGCGTCGCCCACACTTTTCAACTCAGGAACTCGTTACAATTACCTCAGTTCGTGTTTCCTATTGGCCATGAAAGATGATTCTATCGATGGGATATACAAGACGCTTCATGAAACTGCTCTTATTTCGAAATCTTCAGGAGGTATTGGTTTGCACGTACATAATATTCGTGGTTCAGGTTCTTCGATTTCTAGTTCCAATGGGAAATCTAGTGGATTAGTGCCAATGCTTAGAGTATTCAATAACACTGCCAGATACGTTGATCAAGGCGGTAATAAAAGACCAGGAGCTTTTGCTATCTATATTGAACCTTGGCATTCAGATATTTTACAGATTCTTGATTTGAGAAAGAATTATGGTAAAGAAGAGATGAGAGCTCGTGATCTTTTCTATGGTCTTTGGGTGCCTGATTTGTTTATGGAGAAGGTCAAGAATAATGAAGATTGGTGTTTGTTTAGTCCTGATAAGTGTCCAGGACTTTCAGATTGTTTTGGTGCAGAATTTAAGCTGTTGTATGAAAAATACGAGAATGAGAAGAAATATGTAACTCAAATCAGTGCCCACACACTTTGGATGCGTATTCTTGAATCACAGACTGAAACCGGTGGTCCTTATATGCTATATAAGGATGCTTGCAATGAAAAGTCCAACCAGAAAAACTTGGGAGTAATTAAATCTTCTAATTTATGTTGCGAGGTGGTTGAATATTCTTCTCCAACAGAAACCGCTGTATGTAATTTAGGATCGTTAGCATTGCCTTCGTTCATAAATGAAACAGACACGATATCATTTGACTTGATTAAGCTTCATGCTGTTACGAAAGTATTGGTTAATAATTTAGATACGGTTATTGATGTCACCAAATATCCAATAGAATCATCCAAGACTTCTAATTTAAAACATAGGCCCATTGCTGTAGGAGTTCAAGGTCTTGCTGATACTTTTGCAATATTAGGATTACCATTTGAATCAGAAGAAGCAAAGCAATTGAATGTCCAAATATTTGAGACCATCTACCATGCAGCTGTAGAAGCGTCTATTGAACTTGCAGTTACTAAAGGTCCATATAGTACGTTTGAAGGATCTCCAGCATCACAAGGAAAATTCCAATTTGATCTTTGGAATCATACACCTTCGAAACTTTATGATGATTGGGATTCTTTAAGACATGCCATGAAACAAGGATTGAGAAATTCTTTACTTGTAGCACCAATGCCAACAGCCACTACGTCACAGATTTTAGGATACAGTGAATGTTTTGAACCTTTCACTTCTAATATTTATACTAGAAGAGTAGTCTCAGGAGAGTTTCAAGTTGTTAATAAGTACTTGATTAAAGATTTGATTGAGTTGAATCTTTGGAATAAAGATATGAAGAATAGAATTATTGCAGGTGAAGGATCTATCCAGGATATCCCTCAGATTCCAGATGATATCAAGAAGTTGTATAAAACAGTATGGGAGATATCACAGAAAACTATCATAGATATGGCAGCTGATAGAGGGAAATTCATTGACCAGCTGCAAAGTATGAATATCTATATGAAAAATCCTACGTTTGGTAAACTTACTAGCTGTCATTTCTATGGCTGGGAAAAAGGTTTGAAGACTGGTATGTATTATCTTCGTACACAAGCTGCATCAAAAGCCATCCAGTTCACTGTGGAACCAATCAAAGATGAAAGTGTGGTTAAAACTAAAGATTTAAAGAGAAAAAGTTACCAGAAAGTAGAATCAATCAGTAAGAGACAACAATTAACACCAGAATCTCAAGCAATGACACCAACTATCTATGATGATAGTGTTAGAATGTGTACGTTTGAAGATCCTGAAGCTTGTGATTCATGCCTGGGATGAAAATGTAAATAGAATAGATTGTAAATAGAAATGTAAATAGTGATATCCTTAATGTCTATTATCTATTAACATGAAACAGGTTTACCTGATCTTTCTATTAGCATAATCTGAAACCTGTCTGACACCATCAGGAGTTACAAAAAATTTCTTCTGTCCGTTGTCGGACCATATAAGCACTCCTATCTCTGAAGCATAATTCTTAAGCACTTCATACTCGTGTGTGGATAAATCTTTAAATAAAAACCCTTCAAAAGTTTGGATTCTATCCAATTCCAACTGCCAAAGTTTGATTTGATCAACTACATTTGGTGGTAAGATTTCTAGTTTATGAGAATCATTGGAAATATTATTAGTATTATCAAATTCTATCTTCTTATCTAATCTTTCTTGGGCCAAAAGTCTCATTTGAGGATGGGCATGAGTTTCCAAGAACTTAACGATCTGGTCAGCGGTTATACCATTATATAATGCTTTTCTTATAGACTCTCTTGTGATTTGACCTAGAACCATATTGGAAAATCTCGTTTTCATTTGTACGAATAAGTTCAATATAGCTATTTCCAATGGTGAATTCGTATATGAATAAAGTTTAAAGTTTGTCTCTAGGATAATAGAGCCTTTCTGGGTGACTTCATCTGATGCTTTATCTATGACAGAAGCTGGAGTTAAAGTCGTAGTATCTGATGTCAAGGTAGTAGCCAATTTTGTAGGATAAAAGCAAGTATCTGAACGTTGATATACCAACCCATAGTCTCTGAGATCAGCAAGCATTTTAACTTGAGTATCGCTTAATGCTGAAACCATATAACTTCTACCTAATTCTAGCGACCCTAACATAAATATAAAATTAAGTACATCCACAGGATCCATATGAAGTTCTTGTGTAAGGTTCAAATATTGAAGAAGTAAAGTCCATATTTGGGCATTTATATCCTGAAGAAGAAACTGGAATCCAATATTAGTGATCTTCATAGTACCACTTCCTTCCATTAATCTTCCCAGCCTCAAAAGAGACATCACTGATTTTGATGGAGTTATACTTAAATCCGTCCCCACCATGAAGTGAAGAATAGCTTCCCATTTATTAGATGCAAAAGTATTAAGGAAAGCTAATGTTACATGAGAATCAGTTGGACCAAGTATACCAAAAGCTGTAGGAGATTGACTTCCTGTTAAGCATTCACGGAAATTATTACGGAAAACAGGGTGAAGCCGTATAAATTGGCCGGAATTATCATCCTGAATCAAATGAAGGGCCTTTAATCGTTTTAATGCTTCATATTGAAGGATTCTAGCACCTGGCTGGCCCCATTTATCAAGATCTTTTAAAGCAACTGGCTGGTCGTGGAAAAGCATTGTCATTATATAGAATTTGGCAATAGGCGGGAGAAGCCTAAAGATTGATAGACATGTTGCTGGTGCCTGGTAGAGTCGAGATTGGATGGTGTTTGGAAGGGACTCTAGGTGTTCGATAACAGTGAATTTGAACATACTGATAGTTCGCGCTGCGCAGGCTTTTAGCTTCAGCAGATGGACGTAAATTTACTGAAGCGTTAGGAAGAGCGGGTGTACCGGTGTGCGTTGTTTAATGCGATGAGAAATCATCGACAAATTTTCACCATGACTTCCCTAGATACCTCATTCCAGCCACTTCTACAAGAGGTTTACAAAGGTAAAAAACTCACAGATCAAATATCCACAGCGGAAGATAAATGGAACCTTCTTCCGGCATTTTTAAAAGTCAAAGGGCTTGTGAAACAGCACCTTGATTCCTTTAATTACTTTGTAGACACTGATTTGAAAAAAATAATTGGTGCCAATGAATTGGTTTTATCAGATGTCGATCCAGAATTCTATCTTAAATATCTCGACATCCGTGTGGGACATCGTCTGGGAGCCAAAAATAAGGAAGTTAACTTGGCTCCTCATGATTGTCGACTTCGAGATTTGACTTACCTGGCTCCAATCTACGTCGACGTAGAATATACACGAGGCAGAAAGATTATTGTGCATAGAGACTTGGAAATAGGGAGAATGCCAATCATGCTTCGTTCTAATAAGTGTGTTTTGGATGGAATTGATGACAAACAAATGGCCCGTTATGATGAATGTCCCTTAGATCCCGGTGGATACTTTATAGTGAACGGGACTGAAAAAGTGATCTTAGTTCAAGAACAACTACTGAAAAATCGTATTATTGTCGAAGCTGATGACAAAAAAGGTATAGTACAAGCGCTGGTAACGTCGTCTACTCATGAAAGAAAATCGAAAACTTATGTAATAACCAAAAATGGAAAGATATATCTTAAACATAACTCCATTAGTGAAGATATTCCTATCGTTATTGTGCTTAAAGCTGCCGGAGTTAGTGCTGACTTGGAGATATTGCAGCTTGTATGCGGCGCGCACTCGTTCTATCAGGACTTGTTTGCAGCCAACTTTGAAGAAGCTGCTAAACTTGGAGTATTTACTCAAAACCAAGCCCTTCATTATGTGGGTAAACGTGTTAAGACTATAAGAAGAGCTGGGGCCCCTAAATTGACGCAACTTCAGGAAGGTATTGAAGCTATAGCTACTACTATTATTGCTCATATTACAGTCTCAGATCTTCAATTCAGAGAAAAAGCCGTTTATATTGCCATGATGACACGTAGAGTACTTATGGCAATGCATAACCCACAGATGGTGGATGACAGAGATTATGTGGGGAATAAAAGACTTGAATTGGCTGGACAATTAATGTCGCTTCTATTTGAAGATTTGTTCAAAAAATTCAACTCTGACTTCAAAGCTAACATAGATAAAATTCTTAAGAAACCTAGTAGAGCCTCAGAATTTGATGCTTTGCTTTCCATTAACATCCATTCCAATAATATCACCATGGGGATGAATAGAGCCATTTCTACAGGGAATTGGCTGTTGAAACGTTTCAAGATGGAACGTGCTGGTGTTACCCATGTATTGCTGAGACTTTCATATATATCTGCTCTTGGTATGATGACAAGAATCCTGTCACAGTTTGAGAAATCTAGAAAAGTGTCGGGACCTAGAGCTTTACAGCCCTCTCAATTTGGAATGTTGTGTACTTCCGATACTCCAGAAGGTGAAGCTTGTGGATTAGTTAAAAATTTGGCATTGATGACACATATTACTACTGATGATGAAGAAGATCCAATTAAAAGGGTATGTTTCATGTTAGGAGCGGAAGACATTGTAAATGTTGATGCTGCTCTGCTTCATGCTCCAGGAAATTTTGGAGTTTATGTTAACGGTACTGTTGTAGGTACTACAAGATACCCAGTACGTTTTGTAGCAGATTTCAGACGTTTACGTCGTCGTGGAACTGTTCTGGCATTCGTATCGATCTATACAAATTCTCACCAAGCAGCAGTACATATTGCATCAGATGGTGGTAGAGTATGTCGTCCACTTATTATTGTTGAAGATGGAACTCCAAAAGTTCAACCTAAGCATTTAGCTAAACTTAAAGCTGGAACCTGGAATTTTGATGATTTTTTAACCCATGGATTAGTAGAATATTTGGATGTAAATGAAGAAAATGACCTGCTTATAGCTATCTACGACTCAGATGTAACTCCTAGTGTCTCACATCTTGAGATAGAACCATTCACAGTACTTGGAGCAGTAGCGGGACTTATTCCTTACCCACACCATAATCAATCTCCTCGTAATACTTATCAATGTGCTATGGGTAAGCAAGCCATTGGTGCCATTGGTTATAACCAATTCCGTCGTATCGATACCCTTTTATACTTGATGGTTTATCCACAACAACCTATGGTGAAAACCAAAACCATTGAATTAATTGACTACGATAAATTACCAGCAGGACAAAACGCAACTGTTGCAGTGATGTCGTATTCAGGATACGATATTGAAGATGCATTAGTTCTTAATAAAGCATCATTGGATAGAGGATTTGGAAGGTGTCAAGTTCTTAGAAAGAATACTGTTACATTGAAAAGGTATCCAAATCATACCAAAGATATTCTTAGTGGTATGAGAGTTGATGATAATAATAAACCTGTACCACAGCATGCTTCCTTAGGTCCTGATGGACTTGGTGAAGTAGGTTTACCTGTTACCAATGGCCAAGTATATGTAAATAAGTGCGTTCCAGTGAACGCCGGGGAAATATCCCATAACGGGCCACCAGAAACCGCTGCTACTGCTGCCCATCGTGAGACCCCAGCTTATTATAAAGGTCCAGAGCCTTCTTACGTAGATCAAGTCATGATGTCGGTCAGTGATAATGATCAAGCTTTGATTAAAGTACTTCTTCGTCAAACTAGACGTCCAGAATTAGGTGATAAGTTTTCCTCTAGACACGGTCAGAAAGGTGTCTGTGGGCTTATTGTTCAGCAAGAAGACTTACCATTCAATGATGATGGTATTTCTCCTGATATTATCATGAATCCTCATGGTTTCCCATCCAGAATGACAGTAGGGAAGATGATGGAACTTATTAGTGGTAAAGCTGGTGTCTTGGCAGGACAACTCGAGTATGGGACTTGTTTCGGAGGCTCGGACTTGGGAGAAATGTCTCAAGTATTGGTAGATCATGGATTTTCTTATTCAGGAAAAGATATGTTGTACCTGGGGATTACAGGAGAGTGTCTTCAAGCCTACATTTTCTTTGGTCCTATTTATTACCAAAAGTTGAAGCATATGGTTTTGGATAAAATGCATGCTAGAGCCAGAGGTCCTAGAGCAGTTTTAACCAGACAACCAACTGAAGGTCGTTCCAGAGATGGTGGTTTAAGATTAGGAGAAATGGAGCGTGATTGTGTGATTGCTTATGGAGCTTCTCAATTACTTTTGGAAAGGTTAATGTTGCTGTCAGATGCATTTGATGTGGATATTTGTAACAAATGTGGACTTATGGGATACGACAGTTGGTGTACAAGCTGTAAGAGTTCCGAAAACGTAGTGCAGATGACTATACCTTATGCTGCCAAGTTGTTATTCCAAGAGTTGATTCTGATGAATATCGCCCCAAGATTGAAACTTGGCGATGTTTTCTAGACAGAGTAAACGGTAGCAATTTCTGTAAATATATGCATTTATCTTGACTATATCTCTAATCGGAAAAATGATAAGTTGTTTCATATTCGCACTGTAATAGGAAACTCGAATATTTAATACAAAATAAGCCTAAAGTAAGCAAAAAATAGGCTTAAAGCATGTCTGTTTCTTTATGAATATTGTAAGGGCTGAGATGTAATTAAAAGCAAGAGTAGTTTAAGGGTGCGTCTCTGATACGGAATTCACTACAAGCAAATCCAATTATAAACCACACTAGAGTTCAATACAACTGGAATACTAGAATCATAAGTGTTTTTGCTAATTACCCCACAACAGCTACTTTAGGAGCATATAGTTAATATGTTATTATATCAGCTATTCTGTACTTGTTGACGTCTTCTATTTCTCTAATATCCATTCAGTATAGTACCTATAATACCGACGGTTATAATTACATCAGCATGACTGTCTCGGTATATAATAATGGTGTCATAATTATGACGTTATAATTATAATCAATGATAAGGAAATCACGACATATTTACGATGCTATGTTACGCCATGTCGCAAATCGCGATCTTAATATGATCCCCATGAAACTCCTAGTGCTTTTGCTCCTTCTGTTAGCAACTTATTACCAATTTCTTGGTAGCTTAAGCTTCTCAGATGCTTTATTTCTAACTAAAAATTCTTTAAAAGAAATTTCCCGTTTATCCCCGGAGTTTTCCGATATTCAATATCCTTTAAATACAATGGTAAATTCCATCTTCCCCATTGATTCATTAGTACTGTTAAATTACACCAAAAACTCCCAACAAGTATCTCAGGAATTCTTAGGACGTTACGCTTCGTTCAGCCCTATAGTTGGTCAACGATTGGCTGCTCAATATACTTTATTCCCTGGGAATGCATGCGATATTCATAGTCCACCACCAAATCATTCTGCATTAGCTGATAAAGTATTGGTAGTATTACGGGGGGATTGTACGTTTGTTGATAAAGTAACTAATATAATTGAATGGGGGTTGAACCCTAAAGCGATATTTGTGGCTAATGATGAACCTTTAAGAGGTTTAATTACAATGTATTCAAGTACTTTTAATCAAGATCGTTCATTATTAGTACCAATTATGTTTATTACTCATGAGTCTTATCAGGTAATGAAAATGGCTATGCCAGAAGTACCAGCAATCACGATTTCTCCTGCATCTTTAGGTTCTTGGATTAATGTTGTACTTTCAATGATGTTATCTCCGCCATTATTAATACTTATATTTTACTGTTTGATCCAAGTGATCCAGAACTGTCGTAGAATTCATAATAATAAGCATAGTAAACGAATTGTTAAACAATTACCAGTTTACATTTATAATAAGAATCATTTAATAGGAGCTAAACTGTATTATCATTATCTTGAAGTCACGGGTCAAACAACTGCTGCTATATTACAACAAGAAATGGCTGACAGTGATAATGAAAGTTTTAGAGGTGGAGTAGGGACTAATCATATAGCTCCCCCACTGGTGGGGGACAATGAATCCCAAAAACCTACACCATCTTCATCAACTCCGACATTAAATAATTTCAATATTAACGGAGTCGATGTAAAACGTATTAAGCATAAGCTTGATGTGCTTGTAATGCACGATGATTTTTTCCCGGCGTTCAAGTGTTCTATCTGCCTCGAGAAGTATAAGCCTCTCAAGTCCCGGGTACTAATTCTAGAATGCAAACACTTCTTCCACGAAGAATGTCTCAGTAATTGGTTGATCAATTTCAAGCGGAGTTGTCCATTATGTAACCATTCTTTGGTTAATTCAAGTTTACTTGCCGGCCAAGTAACTACTTACGGAAGTGTAGATGAAGAAGCTCTGGTCGGTGCAACTCAACCAACCAGAACTGATAGCTTTGCCAGTTCATATAGTAGCTGATAATCTACTAAAATATACTATTAATTTACCTATAATCTTATCTTTATAAGGTTTTTTTAAAGGAGTAAAAGTCCGAAGGTGATTCGCCCGGCGGTGTTCGGAAACCGCGTTAAAGGTCTCACAGCTAAACGCCGGACGTGCCCCGCACATTCGCGACCTACTAAGTCTCACAATTGCTTCCAACAAAACGTACCCGGAGTCATCCAAACATCTGGAATAATTCGGATTAACAGTTTTATTTCATCACATGTACCTTCCTATATGAATAATATATAAGAATGAGTGAAGATACAAAAGATCTCCATCCAAAAAATGGAAAACCCGTGAAAAGACGGAAGAAAAAAGTCGAAATGGCATGCGTTTATTGTAGAAGGTCTCATATGATCTGTGATGATTCTAGACCTTGTCAACGATGTATTAAACGAGGAATTGGTCATTTATGTTATGATGAACCAACCAACCCTCGTCAAAGAAAGAAAGCTCAAGTTTTAGGGAAATCACCTGGTCCTGATACAAGAGATTTCCCATTACAAAATTACGAACAATTTGTACCGTCCCAATCGCCGAATGCTCCACAACCTAGTGGTAGTCCTGGAGCCGCACCTAGTACTAGCTTAGGACCAAATAATGGTGGTAATGGTATTGGTGCTGGTAATGTTGCCGGCCAAGCATCAATTCCTCGTAATAAATCAGTTTTATCTCACACGATGCCATTCAATCCAGAACCATTCTTCTATTCTGAACATGCTGGAAGTGAATTTAGTTCATTGAATGATTTCTTATCGATGATTGATGATCCTGATTTGGTCAATGGGGCTTTAAATGATGATACTCCGGCAGAAATGTTGAATTTTAATTTGGATACTGATAATAATAATGGTAATAATAATAATAATGATGCCAATATTTCTAATATACTTAGCTTGCCTACGAATCCATTTTTATTTAAAAAAGATCAACCCGAGCAGCAGCAGCAACAACAACAACAGCCACAACAGCAGCAAGTTGTTCCAACAAATACGACTACTAATCCTTCTGCTATTGCTGCGAATGCTGCTAATCCTTCTGAGAAAGAAAGAGAAGATCATCAGCCAGTGATATCAGATTCAGCTAGAGATAAATTCTTCCTTACGGCTGCTGATCCTACAACAGAAATTTCACCCGAAGAAAGATTGAAACAAGTTATTAAAGCCAAACTTGAAGCTGGTTTATTGCAGCCTTATAACTATGCTAAAGGTTATGCGAGACTTCAAAATTATATGGATAATTATATGAACACTACAAGTAGACAAAGAATCCTTAGACCGTTGTCGGTATTCAGACCAGCATTTAGAGCCATTGCTAAAACATTGAAAGATGTGGATTTAGTTTTAGTGGAAGAAAGTTTTGAACGTATGCTTTTGGATTATGATAGAGTTTTCACTTCTATGGCTATACCGGCATGTTTATGGAGACGTACAGGTGAGATTTATCGTGGGAACAAGGAGTTTGCATCATTAGTAGGAGTGACGACTGATGATCTTAAGGATGGGAAGTTGGCAATTTATGAGTTGATGAGTGAAGAAAGTGCAGTTAATTTCTGGGAAAAATATGGAGCTATTGCTTTTGATAAAGGCCAGAAAGCAGTGTTGACTAGTTGTAATCTTCGTACCAAAGATGGAATAAAGAGGAAAAGTTGTTGTTTTAGTTTCACCATACGGCGTGATCGTTATAACATTCCTAGTTGTATAGTAGGGAACTTTATCCCGATTGATCCATGATCATTTGTAATATGAGATTTATTCATTTTATGGTTGTCCTTGTAAAATAACTGAAATTTAAGCTTCTTGTTAGCTTATATAGTTGTGAAGATTTAAGTTTATAACTATCACATAGCAATTTAATGAAAACAACAAAATTAAATTATACATTTCAGTTCTACAGAGTTTATTAAAGGTTCAAAAGATCTGGCAAAGTCTATTAGATTAGATTACAAATGATTGTTCGATTGCCATATCTTTCTTATCACCTTCTTCTAAATAATTGTCTTCATCTCTAAAAGCATGTTCTGATGGTACAAATCCATAAGATTTCCATGCAAATGGAATTCTTTCATATAATTCATCAACTTGTTCTAATGTTAATCCTTTAGTTTCATAGACAAAGTACCATACAAAGAGTCCACCAAGAATATTACATCCTCCCCAAACAAAGAATACTTTAGAACCCATGTCGGCATTTCCAGGTCCACTATCAACCATATAAGGAGTAGCGTAGGCAATCCCCCAGTTCCAAATCCAGTTTGAAGCTGCTGATAAAGCTACACATTTAGCTCTAATTGTCAAGGGGAATATTTCACCAGTAACTGCCCAGGCAGTTGGACCCCAAGTTGAACCGAAACCAGCAATGAAGATACAGGCAAACGCAACCAATACCTTATTAGCTGATTCGGAATTAGAAGCAACACCAACAATAGCTATAATTAATTGGGAACCTGCCATAACTGCCGAGCCACCCAACAATAAATTTCTTCTTCCTACAAATTCAATAACCAAAACCCCAAACATCGTCATACCTACATGAACAATATTAGTAGCTAAAGAAATTAAGAATTCATTTTGAATACCTGAACTTTTAAAGAATGTAGTTCCATAATAGAAAATGAAATTAACACCTGTCAACTGTTGGAATGCTTGCAATCCAACCCCGGTAATAGTTCTTTTAAGCTGTTGATTTTGAGGACTTACTACAGTCTTCCAACCAGATCCACCAGTGGACCTTTCGAAGTCAAAAGCAGCTTTCATATCAGTATATTCTTCCAATAATTCTGGATGATCTAAGGGTAATCTTCTTAAGAAACTTAATGATTCTTTAGCTTTATCATCTTTGAATTTAGAAATATAAAACCTTGGAGTTTCTGGTAAGAAAATCATACCAACACCTAAGATTAAAGACCATAAAAATTGAACAGCTAAAGGAATTCTATATGAACCCGAATCATTTCTATTGTGAGTTCCTTGATTAACACATGCTGCTAGCAATAAACCAACAGTAATGGCCCATTGGTACAATGAAACAATAGCACCTCTAATCCATTTGGGTGCAGATTCTGATTGGAAAACTGGTACAACAGCTGATACTAATCCAACTCCCAATCCAGCAATGGCTCTTCCAGCACATAATAAAGGAATATCAGTGGCAGCTGTTTGTAATACAATACCTAAGTTAAAGACAATCAAAGTAGAAATAATTAAAGTCCATCTTCTACCTAAGGTATCAGAAATTAACGGAGCTCCTAAGGCACCAAAGAAAGTACCAACTGATAAGATCGATACAATCAATGATTTTTCATTGGAAGTGAATGCAGTATGGTCTGCGGGAAACCTTTCCGTTACGTATTCCATAGCCAAAATACCTGAAATAGTTCCTGTATCGTATCCAAATAAGACACCACCAATGGCAGCAAATAAACCTACCACAATACCCATGGCAACAGAGCCTTCTGTTTTCTCATGGGTTTTAGTTACTTTTTTGATATAGTTAGAAGCGAACCCCATTATTTCTTGATGAATAAGACAAGAAAAATTGCTTAATTTATAGTCCAAAACTATAATTAGACAGCATAGAACAATTAAAACATAAGTTCTCTACCGATTGTGGGGGAAACAATCTCGTCTCCGATTAAACTGTAATCTTACAGGGAATTAATTACAGATTAGTCGATGATTTACGAACTATTCAACAATCCAACGCTTCAGGCTCCACCGAATTTTTCCAAATTAGTTATTCGGACAGTTTATCTTGAAAGATCAGCGACTTCATCTAACTAAATCCCCCACAAAACGCCCCTCTCTTTTTGCAGCAATTCAATTTCCAAACAATGAAGCCCCCCATTTTTTACCTAAAACATCCCTCTTTGAGGCCGTCTTGCGGGTCGTCGTGTATGGAAGGAAGATCGACTATATTATTGTGGTTCATGTGTCTGGCTTCTCTTTACTTATGACGTATACTTCAAATATAAATCGGATGCGACACTCCCTCCTTTTTCTATTTATCCAGAAATTGTTCCATAAGGCGGCAGATTTGCGGCCACTGTCAAAAACGTTTACGAATTCTTACTTAATCAGATCTAATATCTATCAATGTTGATGGAGGCAGTCCGCCTTAAATGTAAAAAATACTTGAAAAGAAATAGCTCAGAAAAAGTTTAACAGATAGTCTAAAACTGTCGTGGGGGACGTCAGAAATGTTGAAGATTATGCATTAAACAGATGTGGGGAAACATGCGATTTTTGATATAAAGTATTTTCAAGATGAATAACACCTTCATAATTGGGATGTTGCCTTTATCTTTTTTTATATGTTGTTCTGCAATAATTTCAATATCGCCTTAAGTAAATCTAAATGGTGGTGTCTAAGGAAATGAATATTATACTTATCAGCAGTTGAATATCGTTTGCAAGAGATTTTAATTACGCTACTATCCATATAAAGTATATTATATGTAAAAAATTTCGTAGCCTGAAAAACTTTAATCGCCTCGTACAAAAAAATTAATTATCGCTTCGCTAGTGCCAATATTGTGGTAGAAAGTAAAAATTTGTTGCAGAATTCAAAAACAGTCAGCAATTCCCCTACACCGTTATTCATTACATGAAGACAGAAGAACGCTCCACAGTTAAATTCACTGATAGAATTGACTTTTTCTTCTTACTTATATTGATCACCTTAATTTCGGTTTACATAGTATATCATATTATTTAGTGCAGAGATTCCCTTATTGCTTAGTGCTAAGATTTCTTTAATATTCTTTGGCCCACACTAGCATCATGCTATTTCCATCCACTTGGTTAATTCATCAAGTGCTTAGGATATTACTCGAAGTTAGAGATGATCAAAGGCTACCAGCACAGGCATTTGCAGGAGTACATGCTGGCCTCGCAATTGGTACTTCTATCTATTGTATTAACCAGGGCAGTGACAGTGATAATGGTAGTAAGTGGGAATGTGCTAATTCAGTAATTGCATCGGGTTTAGCCACGGGAATTGCAGGATTTAGGTATCATCAAACTGGAGAATGGTGGTAGAAAACTGAAGTAGAAGTGTCTACAATTGAAGTCTGAAAAAATGACTTTAGGTATGAGTGGGTAGAGATGAAGACGGATCAGCCCATTTCAGCCATGTCCTCGATAAGTGGGTTGGATTATATTTGCTAATAATATCACTTATATCGCATCTTCAAATTAGTAGATTAAATTCCGTCTCCGTTCGAATAGTAAAAGGAAACACCCGTCTGTACAGTACGTTTACATTTAACTTGCTGCATTATATTATATATTTAGTATAGGAATTGTCATTACGAATATCATTATTCTAACTATTCATCATCTTCATCGTCTTCTTCTTCTTCATCATCTTCTTCTTCTTCATCATCTTCCTCTTCATCTTCATCTTCATCAATGGCTATTTCTTCATCATCTTCGTTCTTATTTCTCTTGGCTTCTTCTTCCTGTTCAATAGCTTCCCTTAATAATCTTAATCTTTCTTCTTTCAATTTCCTTTGTACAACCACATATTGACCCAAAGGTGTACTTGTCCACTCTACATCTTTAAGGAACATATTCACTTCTTGTTTGTTAGATGGTCCATATTCAACATTAGATCTTCTACCAGTAATATATTTAGCATTAGCATTCAATTTTTCAACCAATTGATTCAATTGTTTATTGAATTTAACATTTTTAGATTTTTTACTAAATCTTCTGAGTGAAATAATTGCTGGAGTAACTAATTCAGGGAATGCAATATTTTTACAATATAATACAAAGAATTCATAACTTAATTCAACAAATTGTTCGGAAATTCCATCTTGGTACGCTTTAGTTCCGAGATATTGTTGATTAGCTTTGATATTATTTTCAAAATCAAATACTGGTAAATTTGTACGTTTAGGATTTCTTGTGAATGCAGTTGAAGTCAAAACTTCTGAAATCAATGGGAAGATTGGAATGAATACTCCAGTAGATTGAGATAATCTAATTAATGATCTAATTAAATAGAATCTCAAAGGGAAAAATTGAGCAGTAGGAATTAATCTTATAGCACCCAAAGTAACTTGAACTAATGGATAAATTAATTGTCTTAAAGGACTTTCTTTACCCATTTCCTTTTCTGGATTACATTGTTGAGATAATACTCTTGACCAGAAATCCAACAGATGACAATATTGCCAGTTATAAATGGTTTTATATCCTTCTTTAGCATTTGAAGTAGCATTGATACTATTTCTTAAATGGATAGCTAATTGTCTGACATATTCAAACCCAATTTGATATGATAATCCTTCATCAATAGCAAATAATTCAGCACTAGAATTCTTACAGAAATTAAGTAATGGCATAGTGAAATGATTAGTTTTCTTACAATTCTTTAAGAAAACAGTATAAGATAATTTCAATACAGTTTCCAAGATAGATTTTGAATATTCTTTAGAAACGTTATTCAAGAAAGCAAAAGTAGCAACTTGAATTTCAACTTCTGTAGTGGAAGACCATACATTCACAACTGCTGATAAAATTTCCTTTAATAATCTTCTGAAAGATAAATAGTATGGGAATATTTCTTGCAAGGAAAACAATATTAAAGTAGCAGTTTCAACGTTATTGATATCATTTAATAAAGTAATGAAGGATCCTGCATGTGATTTCAAGATGGCGGATATTTGGCTGACATATTGATTTTTTTGTGGGATAACTCTAGTTCCATTGGTCGTTTTATATTTGACTAAAGTTTGGATAGCTTCAGGAAGTGTCTTTAATGCAAGCAACATCAACTCGTTAAAAGCTTTAGGACTAGTAATAACGTATTTATGAGGTTCATTGATGTTAACTGCAGCTTTAAATGCAATACATACTTGTCTGATAACTTTAGGACTAGGTTTTTTCAAGTCTTTGGCCCATTGCTTAACAAGAGCAGTGGTAATTTCTATCTGTTCAATTTTCTTTTCTTCAATTTCTTCCTCGATTTCCTGATCATCCTCTTCTTCTTGCTCTTCTTCCTCTTCATCATCGTCTTCATCTTCAATGCCTTCAAGAGGATTGGATCCTTCAAAGTCTAATAACCCTTTATCGTTTTCTTCTAAGTACTTATAGAATTCTGGATCTTTTTCTTTCAATTCATCCATATCCATGTTGTCCTCTTCTTCAGAAGAAGAGTCTTCTTCTTCCTGTTGTTGTTTTCCCTTTTTGGCCTTTGGAACTTGGAATCCTCCTGCAAAGAACTCATCTACATCCATATCTTCAAATACTTGTTTTTGTGGTTTTGCTTCTTCATTTTTTGCTTTTTTTGGTCCACTTAACTTATTATGTTTCTGAACTTGCTTTCTATGATCCAAAGTATGTTTCAAATGTTTCTTTTGAAACTTTTTCGTAGCTTTTCCAGTCTTCGCCATGATTGAGATGAGCTTTTATTTAAAAATTTTTGGAAATTTCGCGATGCGATTTACGACAGTGCACCCATACAAAAATGAGATGAGATTAATTGGTATCTATTTAAACTTACCTATAAAAGCATCATGAATCCACAGAAGTAGCTTATCAAATATAATTACATCTGAATTATGATAATGTATACCATGATCGTTATCTGGGAAAAAATGTACATCATAATTTTCAGTTCCATTGGTATTAAACTTATCTAAGAGCCAAAGCAGGTTCTGAAGATGAACGTTATCATCAGCTGTTCCATGCATAATTAAGAATCTTTGGACTTTAGAAAATGCTGATATATCATTGATCAAACCAGTGGTACTATAATGAGGATTAACTGAAGGTTCATCCATATAACGTTCAGTATAGAATGAATTATAGAACAACCAGTTTGTTACTGGTGCAACAGCCATTCCGTATTTGAAAACCTCTCCATGATCTACTTCTAATGTCTTTAAGGTAGTGAAACCACCATAGGACCATCCCCATATAGCCACGCTATTTTCATCGATTATCAGTTTATTCTTCTTGATAAATTCAGAAACTACTGCTACTATATCGTGTGCTTCCCATACACCTATATTATCTTTGGCAAATGTCTTAAAGGGCCAGCCTTGACCGTTGGTACCTCTAGGATCTATTACTAGGATTATTGCATCAAGTGAAGCACTAGCAACGTCGTTCATTCCAAGTGTATAACCTTTATTAACTGTTTGAGATCCAGGTCCTCCGTAGGCATTAACTAAAATAGGATATTTCCGTTTAGAATTGAAATTTGGTGGGAGAATCTGCATAACATCAATGTTGACAGTTTGTTTCCCATTCTTGAGTTCGACAGTTGTAAATACTCTTGTTGGAAGGTTAAATTTAGACATCTCAACTTTAAGATTCTTGAACCCGCTCACAATTGGAACACTTTTTATATACTCTATAATACTGTCGTTGGTGGCTTCATGTAAGTGGAGATCTCCTGAATTTATAACTTTTTGCCAAGGGATTTCTGGTCCAAGATATTCTAGCGATAAAAATTGTCCGCTATTATCACTCTTAAACAGATATTTCCCAGATTTTTCTCCTACTACGAACTTTAAGTTCCCTTCAAGATCAACAGCGATTAGATGTGACTCCATAGGCCCGTAAATATTGGCTAAAGTATATACAATTCCTTCAAGGTAATTGTATATTACAGGTTCATCATCCAATACGTCCCAATCACCTTTTGTTAATTGCTTTGGACTGGTTGAATATGGATCTTCATAGTAAAATAAATGTAATCTTCCTTCAGAGTACAGTTTATCTATGTAACCGTTTTTCACTGGAACAATAGATGAAACTTTATCAAACCATCCTCCAAAATCACTTGCATTGACATGTTCTACTTCAGAATAATCCCCATTATCCAATATCTGCTTCGAGAAGATCCTGCTTGTTCTATCGGTGATTTTCAATAGGAACTTATCATCATTCACCCATCCAGCATCATATATTATAAAGTCTTTGCCTTTAGTATCGAATTTCAACACTTTTGGCGGCTCATTATTGAATTTATACTCATACAACACTACCTGAGGGTTGCTAGTACCTGGTTTAGGATACTTAAGAGATTTTTTAACAGGATACTGGTTTACACCATTCACCTTAGCAATATTAGGGCCTGCTGAATCATAAGTCAAGCCAACAGAATCAGCACCTTTGATATAATAATCTATTTCATATTCGGAAACTTCAGTATCATTTACTACTGCATAAACCAATTTATTAGACTTTGGAGATATCCAGAAGAATTTATCAGTACTAAGAATTTCTTCTTCATAAATCCAATCAGGTTTTCCATTGAATATATTAGGGGAACCATTTGTGGTAATTTTCGTGACCTTCTTTGATTCGATATCTTGCCAGTATAAATCATGATCAGCACCAAATATAACTTTCTTCCCATCGGGAGAAAACTGAGCGAAATGAAGCTTAGAAAGGCTCTTCATATTCTCTTTAATCTCTGGCTGTATTGGAGTATATTCACCAGTATCAGGCAGATATATCCAATATAATGCAAACGACAGATGTCTCCATTGACTGAGGTAGTCTGTTCTTACTATATGATGAGCTGTATTACAAGGATGTGAAGGATTCAATATTATCTCATCAATATAGAAGAAATTATTCTGGAAAGCAAATTGAATATTTTCTATTAATATTTGCATTTCTTCTGTTTCTGCATTAACTATTATGAATTTACCTTTTGTACCTCTAGTTAAATAAAATCCTGCACCATCATAAGGATATTGAGGCCTATTGAGCCAATCGATGTACCTGAAATGCTGAGCAAGTCTTCCTGATCTTATAGTATTCATTGTGAGATTATGATTATCCACACTATAAGGGTTTATAGTTATATTTGTTTTCAGGAGCAGTTCTATATGTGTTTTCCAAGTTGTCGGCGAAACCGACACTTTTATATTTGCATAAATTATAAGCAAAAGGAGCCATACAACAAAGCCTCCTATTGAGACATAATAACATAATCTATTACTACTCCCACTTTCTTTATAATTTCGGAATACATCTTGGAACGTGGCATTATCATGGAAATTATCCTTTTGTGATGTTGAAACTTCCAATTGTTCCAAGATAAGTGATCCATCTGATTCTTCCTCTTCCTCTTGAAGCATTGGATCACCTTCTTCTAGCACCGAACCACTCCTACTCTTAGGATAACTAGTATTTTGAGGATTCTCCACCATCTCGTATTCTTCTAAACTGCTCATGATGAGAAAAATTTCACACTATTTATATTCCCACAATCTCTAGTTAATTATAAGCAACAACAGAACGCCTCCTTTATACATCTGCTTTAATGCAGTTATTTTTTCACCTCTTTTTCACAAAAATTACTCGATTAAGGTTTAAATCGGTCTTTCTCAAACACCGCGCATTAACCACACCAGAATAAGTAGGAGTCAAGGCTAGATTTACTACCATTGCCTTTAATATAAAAGTCCAGACATTCATTAAACAATGCAGCAAGAAACGCTTCAATTTTATAAGACTATTTTCGATCCAGAAATTACAAAAGATGATGAATATTATAGTAGTTTTTATTCAGTGACCTTACATAGTAATGGTTTACGATCTATAGTTGAAGCTAATCTTCAAGTAAAAGACGAAGATCCTGAAAAATATGAAGCTCATATTAAAATACTAAAAGAATTGGTTGAAAATGGTATTAAACTTTATGGAGAAGCAATCAATTATCCGGAGTCCAAGCCACAGCCTCCTTTAGAGGAAGACGATATTACGAATATAGGTAAACCTATAGAGAAAAAGGTGGGGATTAACTTTGAAAGAATCGGAGAAGAAACAAGATTGGAATTCATCAATAATATTTTGAAAATTGTAAGACTTTTAACCACAATAAGCAAGCTTGACGTAGATTTCCTGAAGTTTTTCGAGATGAATAATTGGTTTTTAATTCTTTTAGTGCCTAATTTCGATCTTGAAGATGTAAGTCAACATGTTTTGGTGATAGTGAAAGAAATTATTTACCATTTATATGATCAAATTCTTCTAATTAAATCACTGCCTTCGCAGCTTGATAAGTTCAGGAAATTAGACTTTGTAGAGAGTCTTAATGATATTCTTACGAAAACTAACCCTAAATATTCAGGAGAAACTTTAGAAGTTCCTACAGTAAAACTTTCAATGGAATCGCTTATCAAGATATTTCTTATAATCGGGATCTTAAATGACGATAACAAAATCATTGTCACTAAATTTGATCAATTTGTATTACAATTTGAAGCTATATTAAAGTATAACTTGAAATTAAGTTATGGGTATCTGCCAGACCTATTGAATTATCAAACTATGAACGATTCTTTCTTTCATTGGATGACAGGTAACATGTTAAACTTCGAGAATCCTTACATCAATAATAAATTTATAACAAGCATTCGAATAGATGAACCAAAGTATAATAATAACCAAGAAGTACAACTTATACTTGATAATAGGTTCAAAGAGTGTAAATTACAGTCGCAAGAAGCATACGAAATCAGAGAACTTTTACCTATCAGTCTTTATTTGTATAGGTTTTTTGAAGACCAAGATTTTTTAGAGAAGTTTTTAAATAATGAAGTTTCTCATAATTGGCTAGCATTGCTTTCTCATAGCAACCAGTACCAGTATAAATCTAAAAGCTCAGTGATTACGACTAGACTATCATTGATTATGTTTAATAAGTTTATTCAGTATAAGAATATTGAAACGCTTAAAATCAATGAAATAAAATGGAAACTTTGCCATAAGAAATTACCATTGATTGGGTTAAATGACGATGAAAGTCACGAAAAACCTATTTTATCTTACATGTTAGACGATTTAGCAGTATTATTACGATTCAATTTAAATAAAAAATTGAATATCGATAACTTCATTAATGCGATTAAATTAGTTCATATTATTATCAGCAAACAAGTTGATGAACATTATAATTACATTGAATTATTTAAAGTTATCATCACTTTATTGAACTTTAATGAAACATACCTCAATAAAGAAGAATTAACCAATGAAATCCTCCGTCTATTCAATAATGTTTTGACGTTACATCTCCGAGAAGAACTCATATATGAAGTGTCATTAAATTTTGAAAAATTCTATAAGATTTTGAATGTAGAAAATTATCCTAATTTAGTTGAATTGAAACTGTTCATCCTTGAAAAGCTTATTGAAGGGAATATAGTATTAGAAGATTTGGAGTTCGATTCACCTGAAATAATTGATACTATCAGACTCTTTGATAAGGATCTTAAATTGCTTGAAATACCTAAAGTGAACATAGATGTACAGGATATTATCAGGAATATTTAACCATTTTTAAGTTAAATGAGCTATAAAAATTAGATAGGGATCTTGAATAGACCAACTTATATTGAAGTTATTATATATACACATTGGTGAATAAATCTAGAACATCTATACATATATACATATACGGATCACATATCAAAGTAGAATTATTGGATGGATCTAAAGAAATCCATACATGCAGTGAAAACTACTAATAAAACACCACCACCTGGTCCTAATCTTAATACTTTTGGAATGAAACCTTTATATAAAGCAGCAAAACCTTCTTCTCTAGCAACAACAAATAATGAAGGGAAACTCCAGATATATTTAGAAGAACCGGCTTGAATTCTGGACTTAACCACATCAAATGGAGTGTTTAATATAGTACCAAAAGTACCACCAATTGAACCACAAGTTAAATCAATCAAAGTTTTTTCAGTAGAAGTTTTAGGTTTTGGCATTAAAGTTCTAACTTGGAAAATCAATCCAAAGTATCCAGCATTCCAAAAAATATGTCTCCATAAAGTAGATTCTAAACCTTTATATAAACCTAATAATCCATTATTTTTAATAATATGTTTAGTTACATCTAACATCCCATTAAATTTTGAAGTTCTATCTTGTAATCTGATTTTAATTAATTCAAACGGAACAACAACAAATGATTCTGTAGCACCAGCTGTAGCCCCAGTTAAAATAGCTAAAGGTTGATTCATAGTTTGAATATCAAAAGCTTTCCGATAAAATTTCCCCCATTCATCATTAGCAGCAAATTTTGTAGCTCTTTTTGGAGCTTCCATTAAAATTGGTGCAGTAATACCTTTATATAAACGAGAAAATCCTTCTTCTTTAACAATTTTACCTAAAGTTTGGAAAGTTCCTTTATAAGCTCCAGTTGAATCTAATTGTTGTCTAGTTTTAACCACATCTAATGGGTACATAAGACAAATTTCTGATACTCCGGCAACAGCCCCGGAGAGGAACTGATATATAAATGGAAGTGGTTTCTCTGACATCTAATTTCTATTCTCTATAAGGTTCAATTGATAGCTAATTAATCCCTCGTAATTGACTTGATATGATTTGATAGCACCTGATTTCTCCACTGAGTCAGAGGTTTTGAGCGCGAAAGGTTGCGAGAGCGATAGCGGGAGGTTACGTGTCGGGGTAGATTACAGTTAGTCTAGTTAAAAGCTTCTAATTAGTTACGAATTATTATACAGTAAGTGTATATGTATTGGAGTGTATCTGCTTCAAGTTAAACAAGTTTGAAGTATTTGGACTATTAGTAAAAAAACTCTGCCTTTATTTGGCTGTTCTAGAACATATAGAACTAATAAAAAGGATAGCAGCTTATGCCGTAGCATAGACCGCTATATCAAGTCTAGAAAACTTCAGTATTAGTATCATCATCTGTATTTATCAATGCATGCTGTATAATTAGACATAAAGTTAGCAGCCGCATTTGCAGCCTTTACAAAATTCCATCTTTCCTACTTCCACGACCAACACCCTAACGCCCACCCGGCCACCTTCCTAATCTAACCAACTCCTCCTCTTTTCTTCACTCTTCTCTTCACTTCACTCTTCTCTTCACTCTTCAAAATTGTCAAATGTCAATAATTATTCTAAATTGTTAAACACACTACCGCTATATAAAGTGAAAAATTTTCAAATCATTAAATTGTGCGGCAGCCTTAACTTCTACCGTGTTGCTTGTCTATTTTCATCCCTACGAATGGGCAAGCGTCAAGTTAACGGCGAGAGAAAATGTCCATCTTAGTGCCCATTAACGTCTCTTCTACCACGAGACGTTAAGGGCTGGTAGGTCATACATCCATTACTCTATATTGATTATATCCATTGGCCTCTTACTATAGCAAACGAAAAATTAATAAATAGCCCAGCTATTATTGCCATCTTTTGTCGTTTGTTAAAGATAGTATCATCAGCTATCACAAATAATGCTCCTAATACTCCTAAGAATACTCCAATAAGCAACCCAAGTAATAAATCATTATTATGATTATCTTCAAGTTCAGTAGTTGGAGCTGTATGGGTTAACGTATCGTCAGCAGCATTTGCTCGAGGAGCCTCTGAAGGGCCTGGGTTAACCGTCAGTTCAATCCAACGTTCTTCTAATTGACGTAATCGATTTTGACGATTCTCTTCCTCTTCTAAATCACTTATAGGTCCTTGAGTTCTATCGATATTATAGATATTTTCAAATTGTGATCTTAAATCATCAACATCCTGTTGACTGAACCCCTGCAGCAACAATCTATCGAATCCAATAGTTTGAGGTTGTGTGGATTGTACTACTTCCTGATTATCTAACTTATTCTCTTCATTAAGCTGATCGATAGTAAGGATTTCACCAATTACACAATGGATATAAGCTTTTGACTCTGTAAATTGAAGTTGATTGAAGTTGAAACTATCATTGATAACTCGTCCATTATATATAAGTTTAAGTCTTTTATTGGAAGCATAATCTACGTTTTCACGGATAAGGGATTTAAGTTTGATATAACCTACACCAGCAGCAGGAGTTTCGAAATCTTTGATTTGCTTTCCTTTGACTGAGTCAATGAACCTGATTATGAGATGATTCATTGTGGAAGACTTTGCAGAAGGCAGATTACAATTAAGTGGGCAGTTAATCAGTCAATTAGTGAGAATGAGAAATGCTAGAATGACCGAGTAGTACATAATGTATTTTATTTATATGGAGGAATTTTCCTTTACGTGATTATAAATAAACAATTGTCAATGACAAGTGTTTCTACTTTAATTTATATCTACTATCAATTCTTACTTAGTATATAATCTGTACATAATATCTAGAAACTACTCACTATCTAAATACTCAAATAACTTCTAAACATTTACATAATGTCCTATATCTCTATCATTAATCATAATCATAATCATAATCGTAATCAACACTCTATCGTCCTATCCTCATACTAGATCTCCGTTATCCCCTAAACTGCTTCATCAACAACTTATTCTTCTTAGCCATTTCGGGAACTGTATTCTTTTCCACCAATCGATTCAAATAGTTCACATAGATTAAATATATCAACAAGTCACTTGAATCATTCTTAATTTTTAGTTTTGTTTTAGCCTGAATAGCTCTTTTGAACTTAGCTTGATGCATTGTTATTGTAATTCAAGTCTCACTGTGATACGGGCAAGTCGCGCCGTCTGCTGGCCGTGACACTATGTCTTCGCACCGTGACGCCGCCGTCCTCCGTAATAAATAACCTTCGCGATGCTGGATTGCTATCTCCTCTAATCACCATGGCAGAACTGGAAAAGATTGCCCAATCCCAAAAGCCTGAAGACGAAATCGACCAAACCAGTCTTCGTTATGCTGCTTATGCTAACCGTTTCAGAACTATCTTACTTGCTTCTCATCGTTATGTAGCTTATACTTCAGATATTGGTGAAAGTTTCCGTCCAGTAGCTCATCCTTATCTTGTTACATTTGGTTATGGTATTTCTTGGATGTATATATTAGGAGATGTAGGTTATGCTTCATGGAAAGTTAAAATGAAATCTGAAGGTCGTTACGTACCAGGTTTAAAGCCTTGGGCTTATCCTTATCCAGAACCTAGTGCTGAAGCTCAGAAAGCTTTTGAAGCTTCTAGTGATAGTTTAGTCGATAAAGATTGGAGAATTTCAGCATTGAAAAGGGGAATCTTTCAGAGTATTGCATCAATGGGATTACCAGCATTTACTATTCATAGCGCTGTGCGTTATTCATCATTACTCTTTACTAACTCCTCCAAATCTTTGAAAACTTATGGGCCTGTAGGAATTGGATTAAGTATTGTGCCATTGTTGCCGTATGTGTTTGATGAACCAGTGGAGAAGGCAGTGGACTTTGTTTTTGAAGAAGGTGAGAAGGTATTTAGAGGTAAATAGCTGCACTCTATATTTATATACATATTCAGTTATGGATATTAATTGTTGTAAATAGTTTAACAAACGTCACTATTATCTTTCTTTCTTGCTGTTTGAATCTTTGATTTGTGAGATGGCTTGCAATCTTTCACTTAATGATGGACAGGCTGAAAAGAAGGCTGAATAAAGCCAATCGCTGCCTATTTTAGCCAGATCAGGTTCTAGCTTTATAAGCACACTCATTAATTCTTGTTTATTACCTAATTCTGTTGCAAACTTATCGGCATTGAATTCAGATGTTCTAACAAAATAACATAACCCAAAATTTGTAAGGAAATCAGTTAGTTTAAAAATATCTTGGAAAATTGTATATGCAAAATAGATTGGAACAGAATCAAATCCAAAATCCTGTTTTAAAGAAGAAGAATTGGATATTAAAGAAAATAGTTGGAGTTTAATTGCTATTTCTATCATGTGCAATGATAAACCTTTAATGAAATCATTATTCTTTACATGATAAATTTTTTGAGTTAACAAGCTTAAAATTTCATTCTCTGAAGTTCTTTTAAGGATAGGATCAAGAAAAACTATATTCTTAGGAGTTGGGAATCCTATGTACAACACTGCAGAAGGTAACGTTTTAGCACGGTTCTTACAGAAGTAGATATTTCCAATAGGAACACCTTGCTTTTGGAGAAGCTCAATAATAGAGGACTTCAATTTTTCGTCTTCCAAAGGTTTTATTTTGTAAGCAAAGGGAAAAATCACATTTGGGAAAAGGATTCGTTGATATACACAGGATCCAACTAGGAAAATTCCTACTACAAGCAACCAATAATCACCAAAGAAAGGAATAGACTTGAGCAAACTGGCAGTGATAATACTTTTGAAGAAAGTCCGTGCAATAAAACTTGTTAATGTTTGTATTAAAAGTTCCAATAATGATTTATTAGAGCCTTTTGTTTCTACAACCAAATCATTCTTTTTATCAAAAATAGTATCTTGTTCAACGGCTAAGAATCGGTATACTGTGAATGGGAAACCAAAAAGCATCTTACCCGAACGAAGGATTACCATAAAAATCACCGACTGTATTATAACTCCTGGTCCTTGTTCTGACTTACTTTGACTCAAAGCTCTGCTTATTATAGCACTTATTTCCCATAACAAGCTGTAGAGATTGAACTGAACAAATAGAATTGAAAATACCAAACTGCAAAACGATGCAACTAATTTATCCCTAATAATGTCTCGTTCAATACTCAGGGACTTTGCAACGAGATTGGGGTCAATCAATGGTTTAATTTCATCATCTAGCTGTCCTTTATTTAGTATGGCATATTGTCTCACCAATAAATATATGTGTAAAGAATGGTAACTAACAAGCGATACCAATAATAGTTGTTGCCAAAACATTCATGAGATTTAAGTGGCCCTTTATCTCGAATTTTATTGGATTCTATTGGCAATTTATATCAACTTTAATTAAAGTTTCTGTGATTTAATTATTTAAAAATTGAGATTGGAAATTTAGCTGCGATGTTATATGATAGTCTTCTCTTTTTATACATAAAAAGACAGCATATTCAAGAACCCATTACATAATGGTTTCAGAAAGCAAAAATAACATGCTAAAATGTAACCATCGTACAAAGATAATCAGAAAAGCATACAAAGAGGACTGCGCAAGACAAGGTCTCAATGTTACAGACCCTATTATCATATTACTACAAGCATAAACTAATATTACTTTAAACAAGTATAGCTTTGTTGAAAAGCTATTGAGGACGTGAATAATTAAGCGTACCACATTTCTTACAAGTTCTTGCATCCATATCCCCATCAAATTTAACTATAGCGTCCTTAATTTGAGTCCCTAAATCATAACAATAGAATTCCACTTCATGAATAGGTTGGCTGCATTCTCTACAGTACCACCTGACTCTGTCATTAACACCTTCTGGACGATCTTGTTCTACCACTAAACCTATAGTATTTTCAAATCTTGTAGGATTATGTGGAGTGTTCGGAGGAAGTAAGAATGATTCACCTTCTTTGATAAAAATATCTCTAAACTTACCATCATCAACCACCTTTAAATTCATAGTTCCTTGAAACTGATAAAAGAATTCAGGTGTTTGGTTGATGTGATAATCTGTACGAGCATTTGGTCCTCCTACAATCATAATGGAAAATCCACCTTTATGAACAAGATAATTATTCACTGGTGGTTTAAGAAGATCTTTGTTATTAGCTATCCATTCCTGGAGATTAAGTGGTTCTGGAAGCATTTTTAATCAAAAAAAATTAAGTAAAAACTTTTAATTGATAAATTAATAATGATAAAAAATGTGCGATCATGTTATCAGGTGAGAGTCATTGTGACTAACCAACTAAACGAATAATATACAGTACAGCCAAGGTAAAAGAGAATAGAAAACGGATTAAAAATGAATTATATTGAATAGTAAATCGACAAACTAATGTTCCAAGATAGACAAGCTTCCAGTAACAACAACGTTTTCCAAAACTGAACCATTAGGAATGTCGATTTTATCACCTTCATTACAGACAATAATAACAGTACCTTTTAATGTGACGTTTTTACCTAAATTAACATTACCAGTAATGGTTAAATGATCTAATTCTAAGATTTTAGGCATATGAGCGATTCTAGCTTGGAAATTCAGGACTTTTTTGAAATGAGATCCTAATTTAACTAATGGGTTAGCAAAACCAAATCTGCTTGGATCTAATTTTAAAGCACCATGTTCTAAATAGAATAAATCAGATTTTACCAATAATAAATCTGAACATGTCTTGACTGGTAAGAATCTAGTTCTTGGAACAACAATACCATGGGCGTTATTGAAGTGTCTGATGGCAGCACCGACAGCAGTTTCTAACTGTAACACATTAATATCACTAGAACCTTTAGAAACAGACTTTTGGTTAGGAATAATTTCCAGTCTGATGCCATTACTTTCAACTAATCTCTTGATAGCTTTCAAGTTAATCCACAAGTTATTAGTGTTGAAATTTTTGAATTTCTTAATAGATTTGAAATCTTCTACATGCTCTTTAGGAACTTGAGCAATTTCTAATAATCTAACTTGACCATCATAATTGATTAAAGTACCACCTTTAACATCAGCTCTAGTTTTATCAGTCAATTCCATAATGAATTCAGAATCGGTTTCAATCATATGGTTCAACATTTGAGTGTTGACAGTAGCACCTAAGTTATCACCATTAGAAACGAATAAGATTTCTTTACCTTGACTAAGTAAATAATCTAATTCACCACTACTGACTAAACTTTCATATAAATCACCATGACCTGGTGGATACCAACTTTCACCAGCATCATCGAATGATGAAGGAACTGGTAAGAGACTATCTTTCATAATTCTTGGGAATCTAGATTGGTTGAAAGTACGAACTCTAATTCTATGACCTTGATATTTTTTAATGATCTTAGCAGTATCAGCATCAGTATTGAAAGAATTCATCAATAATAATGGAACATCAGTATCGTAGTTACGATTTAAATGTTCAATTTGTCTTACAGCTAAATCTAAAAACGTGTTTCCGTCTCTAACTTCAATCACGGACTTTGGACCAACACATCCCATAGAAGTACCTAAACCACCATTCAATTTCAATACAGCTAATTTGTTCAAATTGGAAGGATCATCATTGGTCAAACTTTGGGAGTTTACAACTTCACTGTTGGAAGGAGATTTAATCTTATCCCAATCCAATTGAGTATCGCTAACTTTATCGGTTAAATATCTTCTGAACAAAGCAAAGAAAGAATCCATTTCGTTTTCAAATCTCTTTTGTTGTTCAGGATCAGTAACAGAATCCACCAAGTTATTTAATGCATTTCTCATTTGAGAAGCTGCTACATTGGTAGCGGTATTGTCGAAAGCCTAATTGTTAGTATACATCACACACGAAACTCCGTCAAAAACACGCATCAAAATAGCTAATTTTGACCGGGAAAAAGGTCCTAGTATAGACCAGCATGCTCAATTATTTCGGATTATTTTCTATGAATTACATACGTAAGCAGATTGTGATTTAATATGTTTTTTACCCTGAGACATGGTGGTAATTAATGATGTGATTAAAACCCTAACTTTGAGAAAAATGTCAACGGAGTGCGTGCGCGTCCCAATTCCAGCACCACGCTGATGTAGATTAGATCCAATGGGGAACAATACCCCACATTGGCAATCCAATCGGAGTATGGATTAATGAGTTCCGTAATAGGTGATAAACTGTATTAATTATTTGATGGGTTTAATTAGTTATATTTTTTTATTTTTTGATGGGTAAATTTGACAATTTCAGGTGGTATTTTTTTTGTTGGCTGCAAAATTTGCCCAACTAGTATAAGGCGGGAGTGATGAAAAATTTTTTTAATTTATTTGATACTGAAAATGCTGGGAACTTTAATTGGGATTTATTTTACAGGATTTACAGGATTTAGAACTTCAGCAATGTAGAGCATCGTTAAGTTTAATATGCAAACTTATGGAAACTTTAATTGTTGCTTCGCATCTATAATTAGAAATTATCATTAGAAAGTAATCGGTAGATTATTAGATTAGAATGACTAGCTTATAGTATAGATATCAGTAGAGAATCTAGATTACAACAACAATAATATACAATAACACAATAAAAAATGAAACAAAACATATATTACCGAACGAAATGCAGATTACGAATGCAGAATTAACTCCGGCTTGGCATAGAAAAGCCTAGGGCGTCCAAGCGTTAAACAATTTAAAGAAACAAAGCACCAAGAATAGCTAAACCTCCAACAGCGACTTTGTTACCGTTACCACCGTTAACAAATGAGGAAACTTGTGGTGGACGAGATTCTCCAGCAACAGTTGATGAGTGGACAGTAGTTGGAGCATGAGTAGTTGGACCAGCAGTGGTTGGGCCTGGAGTTGGAACAACACATTCACCAGTAACAGTTAAGGTGGTGGCAGTTTCAACAGTGATGGTATGTGGGTTACATTTATGGTCAGAACAAGTGGTGATGGTAATGGTAGTGTGTTCAGGACAATAAGTGGTATAATCAGTAACGGTGATATCAGTGGTGATGGTGGTGTTACCGTAAGGTGGGGTGACAGAAGAAGATGGAACAGATGATGATGGAACAGAAGATGATTCACCGGAATCACCTTCAGCTTTAATTTTAACTGGAACACAGTTGTTAAGGTCAGTCTTAGCAATAGCGTAAGAGCTTTCGGAGTATCTGTAAGGATCGTTAATGTTCTTACAAGCAAAGAAGGAATCTTGGCCATCAACTTTTAAGTAACCGGAAGAAAGGTCAACTGAATCAGCTTGAGCAACACCGAGGGTTAAAATGTCACCTTGGAAAGAAAGGGAAAATGGATATTGACCAGTTTTGTCAACTAAGTTATCATTTTCATGAGTTAACTCTTGAGCACCTTCACCAACAAAGAAGTAGTTCAATCCAGCACCTTCATGTTTGGAAGAAAGACCTTTATGAGAAAGATCAGCTTGATCAGACTCAGTGTATAAGGATACAGCAGTAGCGATAGTAACCAATGGTAAGAAAGCGAAAGTTTTCATAATGTAATATAGAATAAACTGTTAAGTAAAAAGTAAAGAAACAAGGGGAAATGATGGGGGCTTTTATAATTTTCGAGCTGGTAAACAATAGAGTCTAAAAACGGAGTATTTACGGAAAAATATAGTGTTTTGGTTATTACTTTACTAAATATAGAATGCGCTTTTTGCAACAAATGACGTAGCGCACTAATAAGTAAATACGGGGAAAACTTTAATTTAAAAGCGATGCACGGCTACCTCATGATGTTATATTTACTAATCTACTAACTTACTACCTAGTTACCGTAAGCATTCATCATACGATGATATTGTCTGATTTTGAGCCTGAAATAATTAATCAAACAAGCTGGTTCATAATCACACGTCAACAAAAAGTTCTCAAAAACTAAAAATAGCCAGTAAATTGTTACTGGTTGAAGGGAACCCTTTGCAAAAGAAACCTTTACAAGGTTACATCGCTCAAATATTATTTAATTACGAGAAGACATAATTTCTAATAATAGATTTTTTGTAAAGGGTTGCTATTCTATTAATCGTATTCTTCAATAAAAAAGAATCTCTTGTGGTTAGCATTACCTATTCTATTAATGGTGTCCATTTCCTCGGGAGTTAATACAAACTCCAATTCCAATGATTGTTTGATTCTTTCAGCATTTGATGAAGTCGTGATAGGAATGACCCCCATTTGATAAACCCACTTCAATAAGATCTGACTATTTGTCTTGGTATACTTGCTACTCAATTCTTCCAAATACAGTGCTAAAGTTTGGTCAGTAAATTTAAATAATGAGGCAAGGGGGTTATAACCCTCAATAATAATGCCGTGTTGTTTACAGTAATCTAAAATTCCGGGTGTTTGACTTTGCAAGTTTGGATGGAACTCTATTTGATTGAAGGCAGGTTTAGCAATTTTGCTAATTCGTTCTATATGTTCTACACTATAATTAGAAACTCCGATGTGCCTAATTCCGCCCTTTTTCTGCAAATCTGCAAGTTCTTGCCAAAGACTTTCCATAGTGTAATCAAAACTCTCTTCTATAAATGGACAGTGAATAAGAAATGCATCTACGTAGTCGGTCCCCAATGCCTCTAACATGTCATGAAATGCTTCGGTCAAAGTTTCGGTAGCTCTTCTACCATTAATAATGAAAGGTGAATATTTGGTGGTAATCCATAAATCTTCTCGTTTAACCGATACCTGTTCGATAGCTTTACCAACTTCTCCACATGTGGTGTACATTTCCGCAGTGTCGATGTGGTTATAGCCGGAATTAATACTAAGTTTAAGCAGATCTATGATGGGTTGGAAATATTCATCAGAGGCAGCTTTTTTAGCCCATTGCCATTTAGTACCAGTCCCGGTACCTATGGTTACAGGCTTGCCTGATTTTGTAAGGTAAAAAGGTTTTTCAGTGTCTCCAATAGTCATAGTGAGCGATTTGGTGCGGAATCATCACCATACATTATATAGATAAGAACCCTCACGTCCGTTCCGCTTAGTCATCGGCAGTTATAATGGAGATATAAGCATTGATAACCGAAGTTAGATTATCGGAGTTTTCAAGATGCATTTTTACGATAGATGGGTGATTTTGACACCATAAGGCTGAGTAGGATGCCAGTAAAAGTGGTAATGGTCGTCTTAAAATCTGTTAGACTGAAGTATTTTGTCACTTTGACAGGATTTTACCTTTTCGTACGAAAACTGGAAGAAGTATGCGGTTATTGGCGGCACTTCTCCCTATTGGTCGGCCGAGTGGGGGTACAAGAAGGAGTCAAAGAAGGCTCATCATAGATTATGGTGTGTCACTTGGACTGTTTGACTTTGCTTGTAGTAAATGGTTTTGTTCAGAAAGTAGGTGTATGTTAGATGTGAATCACTAAAACTCAGATTCTCAGTTTTTCCGACAGATACTGAATGACTGAACGACTGAACGACTGAATGAACGACTGAATGAACTTGGAACTTTTATTATGGCGACTTCACAATTAGCACATGTACAGTAGTACCGACTCTATCAGGACCAGTACCATCCGGACCAGTACCATGTAATTATAGTTGTACATAGCTTTGTATGAAAAGATTTGCAACTTCAGTCTTATTTAAAAGAAGTATACCAAATTGCGATATTTGCAACTTGTGCAGCAATCACTAACCATAGAATTCTAAGTACGATTCATTCTGATAAAAATCATCAATATGAACTGTAATTTATACTGAAGCAAGAAGTTATATCTAACAACGCGAGCAAATTTGGTTGTGAACCAGTATACTTATTTACTAACAATCGAGCAACAGCTGAACAAATTCATAAGCACTTACGGAGAAGTTGCGATTGGTCTATTGCTTATCAGCTTATCAGCTTACTATAATCACACAATTGTATAATCACGCTATTCACAATCACACAATTGTATAATCGGTCTTCTAGAATCACATCTATAATCCCTAGTCATTAACTCGTATTCTTCAGTTCTATTCACTTCTAAAACAAAACTATTCCCTTTACCCAATACATTCTCAGTGTCAAATCTGTGTCTATCATCGTGTCGAATCTGTGTCTATCATCGTGTCTGTTTGCTCACTACCCCACTGATCACGATCGAGCCAAGCAAGCAATACCGAATTTATTATTCCGGCCCTCGAAACGCTATCAACAACCTTAATTATCCCTACTACTCTTAATCACATTTTAACCAATAATACTATTAATTATAACTTAAAGGCGACGTTTCAACGCAACTCTAACCGCATTAGGCATTTTTTCTAAGTCTTGGCGACATATATACGATCTATCCAATAATCGCAATCCCCATTTCACTTACTCGCGTATTATAACCATTTCTGCATGACCCATTGAATTCACTAGTATTGAAACTATCAGAGACGGCCAGGCTTGAACGGGCCTATAATTACACAATCTGAGTTAAATTACACCGCTTAAACCGTTATAAGTTCCGTGGGTTTCACCGGCAACTGTCAAAAACTGACGATGATCTCCTCCATAATTGCCATAATGCAAGTGTGTCTGCAGGACATCATCGGCATAAATGGGGTTTCGGAACGTTCTCCGAAGTAGGCACGACTAGGTGTCACTGTTAAAAAGCTTGGTATTGCCTAGATTTCTCTAAAATGTCCATTCAAGATGCTTCATTAAGAGTTGAAGCCTTGAATAGAAACGTTTCAATGAAATCTAATTTAAGTGAAGCAGATTCAATCTTCTCTGCTAATACTAAATCATCGTTATCTACAATCTCCACAACTCCCTCCTATTCATTTGATGATATTAAAAGTCCTCCTTATTCACTCCCCACAGATCAACTCCCTGATTATTCGCCGTCTTTAGAATATTTTGGCCTTAGCTTATGCAAACTTGAGTTCTTAACCCCTTATAAACTCAATTCTCGAAGGTCTTGGGACGTGGTTATGATAGAATTGAATTCAACTCAATTGTTGGTATATAAATTAAAACTCCCCCTGAGTTTAATGCATTTGATAGTAAGTTTATTCAAGCATAATAATAAAGCTGTTGAAGATGAAGGATTAAGAAGTAAATTAACGCCGTCAGGATTAAAGAATCTTGGTAAACATTATGGGGAAATTAAAGATAATAAATTTTTATTTGAGCCAGTTAATAGTAGAGCTCAATTCAACCGCATCTTATCAGCATATAATGGTTCACTTCAACACATATACACGTTAAGCCATCTTAAACTGGGAGTTGCTCCACATTTACTGCCAAATAATGATTGTAATGGATTACCTGCAGTTAAATATAGAAATGTCCTTCGACTTCGAATTGAAGCTAATCAATTATGTCTTCAGTTCTGGTCCTGTACTGCTATGATCAATTGGTTCTGGAACTTGAATGCAGGCAAAGACCTTTCAGGTACTTTTGAACACATGCCTAAATTAAGAACGATACCTAGAAGCATACGAGGATTAGAATGCCAACCTAGTACTGAAGAGGATTATATTTCAATTCAGAATTTACAACTATATATGAAACTGATATCTGCTACAGATGAAAGGTTTATGACGAGATGTTTACCCAAACTTAATTCATACGATAAATGGCACGACTTAGTGATGTCCAACTTTGATTGTGCTAAGGGTAACTTGTTCATTAATTACTGTAAGGTTGTTTATAAGCCAAATGTAGAGGGAGGAAAGTGTCGACACTTTTTCATTCTGCAGGAAGGTTTAGTACTGCTAGATTCTACTGAAGGTTCAGAAGACAAATAAAGTCTAAAGTTTACACGACAAATAAAGTCTACAAGACAAATAATTGCATCATATTTATTTACGTTGCTGTTGCTGCATATACTGTTTTAGCAACATGCTCTATACTACATTATTATACATCTATAATACACTAGTTAATCATTGAATCGTCTATATCGTCTACCATCCCAAAATAATTCTCCTGCTCTTTACAGTACTGATGGTCTACTTCTTGGTACCCTTTTACCACGTAGTTCTCTGCTTCATCACTAGGACTTAATCTGATTGACTGAGGTGAGTCAGGATATTGGATTTCTTTTTTCGGCATAGGTAAGTTAATGAAATCATAGTCACTAAAGTTCATATCTTCGAATTTAGTAATCATTTCACCATTAACTTCGAATTGCCTGATGGAACCCCAAGGCGTGATTTTTATAATGCCACCATTTGGATGATTATAACTTGGCCAATCGTTATTTTCCATTGAAATTTTTTGGGTAATTTCGTCTATAAGTTTTTTATTATCTGCGGAGTCTATATCCGGTTTTCTTTTACTCATTATATATATGTTTTCTGGTAATTGTATGTAGTATTTCGCAACTACTGAGTTTCTGCCACTATTTCGCAACAAGAAATTTTTCATGTTTAAATGAAAAATTTTCGTCGTCCGGCATACAGCTATGCTGGTGCGACGCGCCCCGCGAGTGGCGGTAGTGTGCGCCGGCTGGCTGTTAGGTAAGGACTTACCTAATTCATTATTTAAGGATATACCTTATTAAGGATACGAACATTTGCTTGATAAGAAATCAGTAAGCACAATACAACTTTGATTATTTTTTTAACCTAGCTTGCTACTTTATCTAATTTAGCCGTTTCGTGTTCTCTTTTGGAGTAATTATGGGTGTACCGGTGCGAAAATCATTGGCGGAACAGATTATAACAATTGCTTGAGTAAGTAATTACACAAGCAATAGACAGACTGGTTTTGTCGCGCACGCACGACTAAGCTCGACCAATCAATCTAAATTCATTATAAACTGAGAAGACGTTTACTTCATTAACTATGTTACGAACATTACATACTTTGAAAAGTGTAAAACCTAATATAAACAATGTCAAGTCATCAGTAGCATCTCGTTTGCTCAGTACGTCTTTGACCCGTTCAAATGTAGTTAAAAATGATCCACAACCATTCATAAATGCAATGGGTAAAGAGTATCAAAGAGTATCAGAAGAATCACTGGTATTAGGTAAAACTACTTTTAGTGAAGTAATGGATGAAGTTGATATGGTATGGGGGAAAGATGATGATCCAAAGCAAGTTGCTAAACAAAATAGTAAGATCAGACATTTCACCATTAACTTTGGACCTCAGCATCCAGCAGCTCATGGAGTTTTAAGATTGATTTTAGAATTACATGGAGAAGAAATTGTAAGAGCCGATCCACATGTTGGATTATTACATAGAGGAACAGAAAAATTAATTGAATCTAAAACTTATATGCAAGCATTACCATATTTTGATAGATTAGATTATGTTTCAATGATGACCAATGAATTAGTATTTGCATTGGCAGTTGAAAAATTATTAAATGTTGAAGTTCCATTAAGAGCAAAATACATTCGTACATTATTTGGAGAAATTACAAGAATTTTAAATCATTGTATGTCAGTTTTATCACATATTATGGATGTTGGTGGATTAACACCTTTCTTATGGGGTTTCGAAGAAAGAGAAAAATTAATGGAATTCTATGAAAGAGTTAGTGGTGCAAGATTACATAGTGCTTATTTCAGACCAGGTGGTGTTTCACAAGATATGCCAGTTGGTTTATTAGATGATATTTTTATGTGGGCCACTCAATTTGGTGATAGAATTGATGAAGTTGAAGAATTAGTTACTGATAATAGAATCTGGATGGCTAGAACTAAAGATGTTGGTATTGTAACTGCTGAAGATGCTTTAAATTATAGTTTAAGTGGAGTTATGTTAAGAGGTTCTGGTATACCTTTTGATATTAGAAAATCTCAACCATATGATGCTTATGACTTGGTTGATTTTGATGTAGCTGTAGGGTATAATGGAGATTGTTATGATCGTTATTTAATCAGAATGGTTGAATTCAGACAAAGTTTAAGAATTATTGAACAATGTATTAATGATATGCCAGAAGGACCAGTTAAAGTTGAAGATTATAAAATTAATCCACCACCAAGATCAGTAATGAAAGAAGATATGGAAGCTTTAATTCATCACTTTTTATTATTTACGAAAGGGTATGCAGTACCACAAGGTGAGACTTATACTGCAATTGAAGCACCAAAAGGAGAAATGGCAGTTTACGTAGTAAGTGATGGTAGTGAAAGACCTTATAGATGTAAAATTAGAGCACCAGGTTTTGCTCACTTAGGAGCCTTTGATCACATTTCTCGTGGTAATTTATTAGCTGATGCTGTGGCTATTATTGGTACCATGGATTTAGTGTTTGGTGAGGTGGATAGATGATTTCTAAATATATTTGCATAAATACCTAATCTTATTTTATTTATTTAAAAAATGATTTAACCAAAAATGATTTTATACATCATTATTAAACTACCTGTAGCACCGCCTAATAGCGCTAATGTTTTTAACCCTGATCCTTCATCTTCTTCTTCGTATGTAGGTCGTTGATACATAAATGGATTAGACGGATTAATATTAATAGACTCTCGGCGCACATCTGCTTTATCTTTCTTATTAACTTGCCTCATAAGGTGCTTGGTTATAAGCTCTTCGCTTAGTTCCGATATATCAATATTCTTTGTAAGCTGATTTAATATAGCTTCTCTTTCCTGTTTAGTGAGCTGCTTATTGATGATGCGCTGCTCAAACTTCAAATGCTTGGATAAATGTTCATGATAATTGAAATGAGGAACATCAAATCTGTCTCCGTAATTAATATGGCGACCTGTGAATGCGGTGTTATCGTCCTGGAATTCGTTGAAGTTCTTAACTCGGTGTCTGGTCCGATTGAGCCTTGATGCTGAATATGATTTTGATTCTCCATAATACTGATTCTGCCACTCTCTTCGGCTATTATTATAGGAATAATTATATGTATATCCACCTTGGCCATCACTTTGAGGATGTCCCAAACTCATATCATACTCTCGTTTCTTGTTTTTATCTTTTAGAGTTTCATATGCATTAACAATTCGTATGAATTTATCATTATTCTCTTGCTTTTTATCTTCCTCTAAATGGCTATTTAAGTCGGGGTGGTATTTCTTACTAAGTACTTTGAACTGCTTCTTAATTTCAGGAAGCGTACAAGACTGCGGGAGTTCTAGGATGTCGTAGAACGAAGCACCAGAATGAAGTAGTCGCTTGAAGTACATGATGATTCGCAATCTTATCAGTCCGGATCGGTATCGCGACCAAGCGTAGTGCGGCCAGGTGTAGGGCGACCAACAGTAACGCGGAGCTTGTAGAGCGGAGTTTAGTCGTCTTTAGTGAAAGGTAGTGAGACCTTAAGAGAGCGCGGAAGTAAATCTGCCCGGCGTTCCAGAAGCCCGTAGAATTTCCGCCAAACGTGCGCCGACCATCATCACTAAAACTTTTTCCATATAAAACCACGCACTCTCACTAATTAATCAATTAACTATAATGGCTCGTCAAAGAAGAACAACTCCACAAAGAACTCAAACTAGATCAGCTCATACTGCATCTTATCCACAATCAGCTCCAAGAGCTTCCCAACAAAGCCATTCTCAACCACAACAAGCTCGTCAACCTGGATTATTTGGTCAAATGGCTTCAACTGCTGCTGGTGTAGCTGTTGGATCTACTATTGGTCATACTATTGGTGCTGGTATCACTGGATTGTTTGGCGGAAGTTCTGCTCCTCCTGCTGAACAATTCGTTGAATCTCAACAACAAACCCAGCAACAACAACAACAACATTGTGATGCTGACGCTAGAAACTTCACTAGATGTTTGGAAGATAATGGTGGCAACATGCAAATCTGTGATTACTACTTACAGCAATTAAAAGCATGTCAAGAAGCTTCTCGTCATTACTAGGTCACTAACTGTTTGATTATATTTATATATTTATATATTTATTTGTACATAGCAAAATGCAATAAAGAAACAATCATTAATCGAAATAATTCTCTGAACAGTATCCATTTCTACATAATAAATATATAAATACCGCATGCACGTCTAAATAAGCGGAGTGACTACTTCTTAGCCTCTTGCTTCTGAGCTTCCTGTTTTTCAGCTTGCTCTTTAGTACTGGAATAGTAATAATAACTTCCAGCACCTAATCCAAAGATACCTAACGTAATGAAAAATTGTTTAGGTGAATCATTCTTGATTTCTTGGCCTTTGTTCTGTAAATTGTCATGCTCTAAATCATCGACAACTTGACTAGGTTTAACTTCAGTTTGCTTATGATCAATTTGTCTTGTTTCACTCAAATTGTTGACTTCAGCATTATTCAACTCAGGATTAGTTGAACTTTGAATATATTGTTCACTATTAGCAGGTTTAAAATTTCCATCTTTAGTACTTTTCTTAAATCCTTGAACTTTAATTGGATCACTGCCTCTGTCATGTAAATATTCAGGCTCGTCGCCGACTTTTTCACCTCCATGAACAACAGTTGCATCATTAGCTTCAACTTTCATACTGCTCAGATGCTCTTGATTAAACATTTCTTGTTCAACTGATTTCTTTCTTTCAATTGCAATATCTTGCTTAATAGCTTCTTCTGATACTGGAGGTACTTTAGGTTCAGTTACTTTAGGAATAAAATCATATTTAAATTCCCATTCATTAATTGAACTTTGAGATGGCAATCTAAATGCATCTATAGTAGAAGCATCATTTTTAGCTAAGGTTCTTGAAGCTTGATGGAAACTTCTAACAATGTTTCTATAAACTATTCTATTCATTGGTGAGAATCTTCTCAATTCACCCTTAGTGCTTAATCTGGGGTCATTGTTGGTTGGGGGACGACTTTAAGGTGTTTGCCGAGGTACGACCGATAATTGCTGCATTTTGCAGCCATCTATTCTAACAGATTTATCGGTTAGAAATATACCTCTATACTTATGTAATGGTTTGATACATTCAAAAGAATTAAAAAGAACAGCAGCCAAAAACTGACTAACTAAGAAAACCTAATAGGATTAGTATAATGAACAAATAGCCTGTATTACAAACATTAAACAACAATAAACACATTATACACAACGACGACACCTATGCAGACGACTGTTCAACTAGAATATCACTCTTTTTCTCCTCCGAATAATCTTCACCTTGATCTCTGAATGCATGTTCACTTGGTACAAATGACCGTGATTTCCATGCTACAGGTACTTTTTCATACATTTCATCGATTTGTTCTAAGGTCAAACCTTTAGTTTCATAAACAAAAAACCATGTGAAAAGTCCTCCTAAAGCATTGCATCCTCCCCAAACAAAGAACACTTTCGATCCCATGTTAGCATCTCCTGGTCCATCATCGACCATATAAGGTGTAGCATAGGCAATCCCCCAGTTCCATAACCAATTAGACGCTGTTGATAATGCAACACCTTTAGCTCTCGTAGTTAAAGGGAAGATTTCACCAGTGACGGCCCAAGCAGTAGGACCCCAAGTAGAAGAAAATCCTGCAATAAAGATACACGCAAAAGCAACCAATACTTTATTGGCAGATTTAGTTTTAGATGCCACACCAACAATAGCAATGATTAATTGTGAAGAAGACATGACTCCTGAACCGGCCAATAACACATTTCTTCTTCCTACTAATTCAATGAAAAATACTCCGAAAACTGTCATACCAACCGATACAATATTAGTGGCCAAAGAAATCAAGAATTCATTCTGAATACCTGAACTTTTAAAGAAAGTAGTTCCATAATAGAAAATGAAATTAACACCAGTTAATTGTTGGAATGCTTGTAAGATAACACCAGTAAAAATTCTCTTACGCTGCAGATTATGGTTGCTAAATAGAGCTTTCCAACTAGAATCACCAACTGATCTTTCAAAATCAAATGCAGCCTTCATATCTCTATATTCTTCAATCAAATCAGGATGATCCACTGGTAATTTTCTCAAGATACTCAATGACTGCTTTGCTTCAACATCTCTGAACTTTGAAATATAGAATCTTGGAGTCTCTGGGAAGAAGAACATTCCACAGCCTAAGATTATCGACCATAAGAATTGGACTGCTAAAGGGATTCTATAAGACCCAGAATCAGTTCTATTGTGAGTTCCTTGATTAACGCATGCTGCCAATAATAACCCTATAGTAATGGCCCACTGATACAAGGAAACAATGGCACCTCTAATCCACTTAGGCACACATTCAGCCTGGTATAACGGGACTACTGTTGACACCAAACCAACACCGGCACCAGCAATAGCTCTTCCAGCACATAATAAAGGTATAGCAGTTGAAGCAGTTTGTAATACAATACCTAAATTGAATACTATCAACGTAGCAATAATCAACGTCCATCTTCTACCTAAAGTATCAGATAATAAGGGAGCACCTAAAGATCCAAAGAAAGTTCCTACAGATAAAATCGATACAATCAACGACTTTTCATTAGAAGTGAAAGCAGTTTTATCAGCAGGGAATCTTCCATTAACGTAATCCATAGCTAAAATGCCTGAAATAGTTCCAGTATCATAGCCAAATAAGATCCCACCAAATGCAGCAAATAAGCCTACCATGATCCCCATAGTAGTAGAAGCTTCACTCTTAGCATCAAAATTAATATACTTTTTAAGAAATTTATTATCAGATAATCCCATTTTTACTGTTAAATTGAAGAGTAGACTACCGGATATTTATATAAACATCCATAGATGTTTCCCCATGGGCAACATCTAACAAAGAAAACATTTTGGGTAGAAATTGTGGGGATAAATCTGTTGAAGTTCCGAAAGTTAACTGTAAAACTGGAATTCTGCAGGATTCAAATGCATGTAGATACAATACGACAATTTTCAAAGCCTTTCCTTGTCAACGGAAACGACATCCGTCAATTACAGGCAATTTTTGGCTGAGAAATGCCTGCACGTCAACACGGAATAGATGTCCTTGTGCTGCTCCTCTATCAGCCCCACCCATTTACTGTACAATCTACGGCGTTAATATGGAATTAACAATACAGAACCCCCTCCATTACCCCAATTAGCAAGTTTCTGTATTATCAACGACTTCTAGAAACTATGACGTAGACATTTTTGACGTTAACATTGATGCAGAGGTTTATATTGAGTTATGGAGTACACAGTTATTTAGAGAATGCTAAGAAAGTATTGTTGATGGTTAGATATTTCTTTTTATGAAATACTGGATTTATAATATTTAAACTTGGAGTTTTTCAAATATTTTATGGAAATTTTGGAGACTTCAAAATAAACTAGATTATTTCCAAGAAAAAAGTATTATTACTCTTTTATTTTTAGTGGCTATAATTGGAAGGATATCAAATAAGGTTTGACTAACTTGACTTTCTTTTTGGCTTTGATTTGACTTGGAATCGTCACTGAAAAATGATCGTTTTGATAAGATTAAGCCTTTTACTTTAGCTGTCAAAATCTTAAATTTAAAAACAGACAAGTCACACAATCAACCATTCGTCAGTCCTATCAGCAACTAAGTCATCACTTTCGTATAATAAGACCGTGGTTTTAGAAGAATGTCACCACGGAGATTTTCCTAATATGGAAACGGGCATCGATTCCATGAATAAGAAATATGACAGAAGTCTGAAATAATTACAAGCCACAAAAATAGATCTTGAATATCGACACTTAAGGATGGAGTGAAGTGGCTTATATAATCAAACAATTTCTAAAGTATCAATAAGCAGTTTTTGAGTTGAAATGATTAAGATAAGGAAGAATGGAAGTGGATTACCGCTTCTTTTGACTTTGTTAGTCTATTATTGGTAGAAGAAACGAATTTAAGCAGTTGAAAGTTGAATAGTATTAAGAGGAAGTACAGACAAAAAGAAGCAAGTCTAGGTATTAAGTTATATTACATATATGATTAATCTAAATCTTTTAAGGCCGCTAGTTCCTCTGAATCCAATAAGTCCTGCAAATATTGACTAGGAGGGCGTTTCATTTTTTCTTCAATGCTTGAACTAGAATCAGTCATTTCCATTATACTCATTCTTGACAGACTTCTTGTATGTTGCTGACTTTGATTTAGTAGAAAGTCTGAAGTGGGACTAAAGAACATTGATCCACGATTAGACTTTAATGGTTGATTCATAGTCATTTGACTAACATTGGAATTGTTTGATTTTCTTTCCCATTCTGAAGAATTTGATGAGTTGGCAGAATCAAACATTAAGGGTTGATTATAAACGTATTTTTCACTTTGATGTTTGGCTTTGAAAAGGGATATAAGTGACATGACTAAATGATATGCTAAAAACGTTATAAGTAAAAGCAAAATGACACTTCCTACAATGATAAATACCAAGTTTTCAGGTAATGAAGTTCTGGATACGTAAGGGTTTCCATTATCACCATTAACTTCTATAGTATAACTATAAGTTGGCTCTATTGAAGGCAATGATAACGTAGGTAAATCTCGTATAACATGACCTAAAGCCAACTGGCTATAAGCTAAAGCTAGTATAAGTAGGAGAAGCATAAGGAGATATCAACACAAACAAGGCGACTTATATAGAACAAGTGTAAGATAATTCCAGATTCTCAAGTAAACAAACCATGCATAAAACGTCCTTTATAGAAGGTTAATTGCTTCCTATTTGGATTAACGTGTCATTATTCACGTATTGTTTCCACAATAGATCTCGTACTCATCCCTTACCATACCAAATTGGTGTTGCAACGCGAAAACAATGCAGGGTGGAATTTAAATCATTGACAGTCGCTGTGGCAGTACAGCAATTAAACAGTGTTTGTATGTTTATGGGAGTCTATATAGATGTTTATATAGGTGTTTATTTATGTGTTTATTTAGATAGAGTAGGAGTTTATCGTGGATTCTTACTAAGAAATAATAGCATATGCGGCGCGATTATGGTACGTGTTTTGAGAAACTGTAAATTTGCACCTATAATTCCAATAGTTAACAATGAAATATAACTTGCGTGAGGAAATTTCACGGAGTTATTATTAACTATTTCAGTACTGGCGCCACTCATTCTTGCATATTTAGATTACTCTTACTGAATACTCAGCATAAGATTAAGTTTCAAATATTTCTTTTACAAATGTCTATGATTTACGAATCGTCTCTTAGTAGCTACCTTAAAATCAATAATGTGAGCTTTCTTCTGGCTGCAATCATATAAAAGATTTCTTTCTTCAATATTATTATGATCAAAGCCCATTTGGTGTAAAATATGTAATTGACGCATAAATTGGTTCAAAATATATTCATCTTTTGGAACTGGCCTGGATTCAATGTATTTGGAAACTTTGTTATTAAATATCTGAACAATGCATGGAAATGGATGATATTGATAACTCTACAAGTCTTGTCCCTGAAGAACAAACAACTAATAATGGCATCATAATTTACTTTTGAAGTGACGGCATAGTACTCACTATTCTTAACAAAGGAAGTATAATCTACAATTCCATTTGAAGAATGTTTTTTTATTATTTGTTTGAAACAGTTTTCGATTTCTTGAAAAATATTGTCTAACTCTGGCGTTAACTCTGGCTTTTTACCGTGTATGTATTCTAATAATCCGGTTGATTAATAGACATTAACTGGGAGATCCATGCTGCGAAATTTGCAGCTAAAGTTTCCTAAATAATGCGGCAGGGATTAACAATGAAATATATTAGACTACACAATTACACAAAAGGCAATTTCATTGAGTTAGATAGCTATTGTAGTTGGCTAAATTTATAGTAAAATTTACCAACAGAGTGGAGTTGATCCAAATCTAAGAATCACTTTCACTTTCAAAAAATATATTTTTCAATTTTCTCAAATCCCAGTTAAGTTTTATTAGTCTCTGACTGGATGCTCCAAAATCAATAATATAAGCTTTTTTCCGTTCGGAATCATATAAAAGATTTCTCGCTTCAATATCATTATGATCAATCCCGGCTTCGTGTATAATTTGCAATTGATGTTTAAATTGGTTGAAAGTAGATTCATCTTTAGGAATTGATGAAGATTCAATGTATCTGGAAACAATGAAGAATCCAGAAACAATAAATTCAAGTTCACAAAAGTAGCTGATTTTATCATACTTTTGATTTAAATAGATGTAATTAAACTCTGGATAATTTTTCAAAATATTAATTGCATTCTTTTCTCTATGATAGTATAGTTCTATAAATTCCTGGCAACTAAATTTAGGGTCAAATATCTTGACTATTACCAAGTCATCATCATCAATATCTACTGGTTCTAAGTATTGTTTGATATGCTTAGCTTTAAGTTTCAAAACAACGCTTGCAAATTCATGATCAAATTGTAGCTCATACTCTATTTGTGAGACATCTAATGCTGGACTTGTCTGATCCAGACTTGCCAGATTAACACAGGTGGAACCACTAAGAACAGTATCATTGGGGCTAAATAACCCATGAGATTTCCCTAAACCAGTATCTGGATATTCTTTCGTGCCTTGGCTTTTATTATCTTTTTCGACATCTGTATTATCTTCTTCCATGATATCTGACAAAGGTGACGAAGCAGGATTAAACAAAAAACGCCTAACCAGTTGTTTGTTGAATTTGCCAATCAAGTCTTTGATTTTAATTCCTTGCTTCATGTATTCATATCCCCGTTTGCCTGCATACACAAAGCCCTGCATCATCGTGGGAGCAGAGCTAAGGTGGTCTAACAAATAATATTTGAAAGGCACGTCGGTTACATTTTGAGGATCATCAGTTTGAACGCTTCTCATATTTAATAAGTCGAAGTCCAATTCCATTATTATTGCCGAACAAGAATCGGTGAGGACAGCCACAGGGACATTCAGGCTGAGTGTGTAAGCTGCCATCTGAGTAAGCATTTCTACCACATATTCATACTTTTTGGATTTCGTCAACTCTTCATTGGTTGGAAGCTTTCCAGGAGCAAACAAACCAAGCCTTTTTAATTCTATGACTGTAACTGTTTCCAACTCTCCATTTTCTTCGACTTGAAATATAAAATCTGGTTTAAGGTTGGTAATTGGATCACTTTTCTCTAGTTCTGGAGTCAAGAAATCATTTATGTTCACAGAGAACATATTTGGTGGTTCTAAAGTGAATTCTTTTTCCATTGTAATGGTTAGAAAATCACATACCCCTTCTAGAATATTTTCTAAGAACTTAGTAGTTTGGGGTTCATTCGTTTTGTTTTGGCGATTTTTCTTGAGTCTGGATGGGAGAAAGTTTTCAGAAATCCTCATTAAATCATTTGTTTTGAAAGTTTTGTCTTCATATAGACATTTTATCAGATTCCAAATTTCTGTCGATGGTAAAGGTTCGGTATACCACACCTGAAACTTTGGTGACAAGCCTTTAATAAATTTATTCGATGATCCAGTTGGCTTTCTAATTCCTTTCTTTTCAATTTTAGACCAATCGTACGATACAGTTGGCAATGATGTAAGAAAGTTTCCATTGAATAAATTAGCATAGGAACTATTATTTTCGGCTTTTAATTTTTGCATCAAGTATTCGAACAACATCCGGAACAGTGCAATATCAACAACCTGACAAGCCTTGCCCTTAAATAATAAGCAACTAATAATGGCATGATAATCGACCTTCGAAGTGACAGCATAATACTCGCTATTTATCACAAATGGCTTATAGTCAATAAGTCCATTTGAAGAATTCTTTTCTAATACTTCCTTGAAGTTACTTTCAATTTCATTACGAACCTTCACCAATTCTGGTTTTTCACTATAAAGAGATTCGGACAAACCAGAAGATTCATAGATATTACTTGGAAGATCCATAATTGTATTTGCGAATTTTGCAACCAAAAATTTCCTAAATCGATTACATGCGAAAAGTTTTGATTAACATATAGTAAAAATTTTCAAGCGACATGAATTAGAATCAATCCAAAGAATCACTTTCAATTTGTTTCAATGCCTGTTATTTCGTTATTTCTTCTTGGTCTCTCTGGCTGGAAAATCAATAATGTCAGCTATTACCAGGCTATCAATATCTACTGGTCCTAAGGAATCTTTAATGAATTTGAATTTTAATCTTAGAATCACGATTGCAAATTCATAATCAACTTGAAGTTCATACTCTACTTATGAGACATCTAATTTTGGAATTCTATTCGGATCCAGATTTCCATTTATCTCTTCATTAAGATCCGTAATTGTGTTTATTTGCAGCAAAATATTTTTAGTTAAGCGGTGAACTACGAATTTTTGACGAGCAATAATGACTTTATAATAGTAATTAACATGAGTTCAGTTATTCAGTAGAAAGAAGCGTTGATTCACACATAGATTATTAATTGTAAGCTAAGAATTCTCTCAGTTTCTCCCATTTTTCTAAATATTCAATTTAAATCCATACTTTGTAATAAGATTTCTGACTGAAGGGAAGTAATCTTATTCTAGTACTATGAAAATTAAAAATTGTAAGCTAAAGACATACAATGCAGAATAAACTTTAAATATCGTTTATCACAAGCGAGAAGCGACATTGTTAGAGACAGTTCGCACCATTTTACCGCCAGTAGTACCACTACTAAAACCATCGCAAGAAATTGCGAATCCCGAAGATGGACAGGTACAACAACGAATACCTTGAAGGTGATATAAGAGATAACGAAAACATAGATGAGCTACACCAACCAGCATTAAGTGGGCCTGGGCATCAAGTTACAGAAGATGATTTAGCTACAGCTCAAGCAGTTGCAGAAGCTGCATTAGCTGAGCAACAACAACAACCAGGAAATGCTTTCAATAACGTCGGACAAGGATTGACATCATCACATCGTGATGCGATGATTCAATATTGGCAAGAAACTATTGATTCAATTGAAAATGATGAACATGATTTTAAAAATCATCAACTCCCCTTGGCTAGAATTAAAAAAGTTATGAAAACTGATGAAGATGTTAAGATGATTAGTGCTGAAGCACCTATATTATTTGCTAAAGGATGTGATATATTCATTACAGAATTAACAATGAGAGCATGGATCCATGCTGAAGAAAATAAAAGAAGAACTTTGCAGAAATCAGATATAGCTGCAGCTTTAACTAAAAGTGATATGTTTGATTTTTTGATAGATATAGTACCTCGAGATGAGGAAAAACCCAAAAAGAATAAGCCTAAACCAGAATACAATTATCAGGGTTATCAGTATGATAGTTTTCAGTAGTGTATAGTTATTTGTAATATAGATCGTTAGTTAGGCTTAAGAGGCTTTGAGCTTCTCGAGGAATGCTCGTTAGCAATGTAAGGCGGTAAAGTCAGGTTCGGGGTGGGACTGTGGTGAGCCATGGCGCGGCCGGAAAGGAGTGCGGCAATCCTTAAAGCAACTCAAATCATCCATGCTTAAACTTGGTTACCAATCAATTCGAATTGTAAAACCAAAAATATTTCTTCCTGCAATGAATTTAGTAACAATTTCTCAATCTTTGGATGAAAGCTATAATAAGCACAAGATTATCCCTGAAGTAATTGATAAATTTGATACTCAAGGATTGTTGACCATTGAGTATAGTGAATCCGATAAAGTTGCTTTAGGTAACACTTTAAAAGTTGCAAATACCCAACATCGTCCAACGGTTCAATTCACTATCAATTCTCCAACCCAGGAACAAGACTTTGAAATTACTGAAAAGGATAAGTTTACTTTAGTTTTAACAGATCCTGATGCTCCTTCAAATAAGGATCATAAATGGTCAGAATATGCTCATTGGATTGTCACGGACTTACCACTTAATACTACTGCTTCTGAAGATCCTGAAACTTTAAGTCTGATTTTGGATTATAGCAAAGGTAATGAAATCTTAAGTTATGTGGGACCTGCACCTCCTGAAAAAACTGGTAAACATAGATATGTTTTCTTGTTATATAAGCAAGATCCTAATGCTAAGTTACTGGCTCCTCCTGATAGACCTAATTGGGGTACTGGTGTTGCTGGAAGTGGTGTTAGGGATTGGATTAAATCTCATGGTGGTGCTAAACTTTTAACTGCTAACTTCTTCTATGCTCAAAATGAAGTCCAAGATTAAGTATATATGGATTAATATACTTCTATGTTGGCCGTCTTACAGAACTGTAATCTTTAGGACTAAGTACAAGTCCTTTACCCTTAACGGCTCCTCTATAAATTACCTCGAGAATATCGATGAGCTCTTGTTTATCATCTATTAAAAAGTTGAGTTTATTGTTATTCCCCGTTCCGAAGTCACATAGCATATGTTTGTTCCGCCAGAAGAACATTAGCGTACACGGATCATATAATTCGTACATCTGATTGAAATCTGGCACCTCATCGATGTCACATAAATATATTGTCGCAAAGTTCTTAACTCGTTCTGCTACGCCAAATAATAATTCGTCAACAATCATACATTCTTTTTCATAGTCACGGCCAAATCGAATCACTACAAGACGATCGTCTTCCAGAAGAATAGCTTGATCGACGTGCCAGCCTGAATGTAAGTGAGGAAGAAAGATTGAACCCATTCGCGATTTTGATTTCTGCTGCAACATTGTGTACTTGGGTGCAAATAAAGTGAATAGGAAATAAGAAATTAAGAGTACAGAAGAATTCAAATAGAATAGTAATTGTATCTTATCTCGAATCAGTTGTATTCTTATACAATTTTGGAAAGAAAATGACTATTAAAATCACCAGTTCTGCTGATATCGATACTGTAAAAAGTACTTCTGGTAGCACAGAGAAAACTACGCCTGATAATACAGAGAAAAGTACGGAAAAAAATACAGAAAATACAGAAAGAATCATAGATGCTAGAGGAAGACTGCTTATAGTCACAGAATCCAAACGATCACTCACACCCTTCAAAATCAGAAGAAATATCAGTCAATTATTTAGAAGAGAAAGCCAAACTCAAAGTCAAACCATTCTTTCCTATACAAAACCTACATCAAGACTAACTATATGTGATGAGAACCAAAATAATGCATTTAAATTTGAATTGCAATTCATTAAATCCACTTATAATGACTTTTATTTCTACTACCAATGGGCTTGCTGGATAACTGAAAATGGTGATACAAAAATTTATTCAGTAATTGAATCTAGACTGGACTTGAAACTGAACTTGAAACTTTTAACCAATAATTATGACAAATTAACCATTTTTAGATCAACACTTGTGCCAAAACGTAAGAATGAAATTAATAGTAAAAGTTGTACCATTGATATTAAAATTGATAAAGAAGTTGGTCAAGATGCTTTTAAACAAATAGCTAAAATGGTTTTAAATGGAGCTTTATATGAACCTGGAATTGATATTGCAATAATTGGTATAACTTTAAAACAAAGACCAAAATATTCAGTTGTATCTTTATGGTTATATCCACCAACAGAAAGATATAATGAGACTAATATATTTGCACCATCATCTATATTCTACATAATGGAAGCTATAAGAGATAACCTACCATCTTATTTGCAATCAGTAGTGGATTCAGCAGTATTAGTAGATAATCAAACTTTAACTACCACCACAATTTTTCAAGACTAAAAAGTCTTCCGTTTTATTTTATTAAATATATAGTCCCATATAATTATAATACACCCAGATTACACATCGTTTCTGGTAAGATCGGTCCATGAAGGATCAATCAAATCCTTCTTATGTTCAAGCATCATTCTGTATGATGTTTTGATGGTTCCTTCACTGACACCAGTTTTGTCAGCAATTTTAGATGACTGTAAATCAGCTCCAAATATAAGATTAGCCATATAAATAACAGTTGCAGCAATTGTAGTTGGTGATCTACCTGCTAAAATACCATTTTCTGTACATCTTCTAGCAATATATTCTGCTGCATTAGTAATTTGTGTAGATAATCCTAAATTAGAACAACATCTTCTAATCAAATCTTCAGCTGAAGTTTGAGTAGTTTGCATATTATCTTCAATTAAAGCAAAAGAATTAGGATTAATAGCATTCTTTTCTTGAATTAATCTATTCATAATTTTAAATACCTTGCCAATTTCTTTCTTTGGAACATTAGTTAAAGCCCAAATTTCCTTGAATGAACGAGGAACTTTAGCTTTACGACATCCAATAAAGATAGCAGCTGCCATAATTGATTCTTGTGATTTACCTCTTAATTGCCTTTCTTCATAAACAAGCTTATACACTTCTTTAGCACCATCTTGTACGATTCTAGGTAATTGATACCCATCACACATTTGGGAAATTTTAGCAAAAGCTGCTACCAAATGATTATCTTTACGATCGACTAAAGAACGTTGTTGAGCTCTATTTAATTCACGACCTAGCTTCATGGTTTCAGCTGAGGTGGATATCATTGTTGATAAGTTTTCATGGTCTAATAACGGATTTCCTGCATCACCTACACGGGATGGATCGTCACCATTCTGGTCATCGTTACTAAAAGTTCTCCATTCCGATCTGGTATCAACCACTCTATCACTAAGAACCAATCCACAACTCCCACAAACGATATCTCCTTCACTAAATCGTTCTATCAAATCAGGAGGATACGTCTTACAATCTGGACAAACAAGGGTGATGTTCAAGTTTGGTCCTGTAAAAGGTTCAGCGGTTGCAGTTACACTCATAGCTTTGTAGTAGCTTAGACGATTAGCAGGTTAGTTAAAACCTCCTTGTAACTCTGTAGGAACCGATGTATCTGCAATAACAAGTATTGCTGAATAATATCCCTGACAAATGTGTTGTGGAAAAAAATAGAAAGAAGTGCGAACTTTTATGTTAGAGTATGGGTGCACCGGAGTCAATCAAGGAAACTTTTAATGAGATATATGGGTGCACTGCAGTATGTATTGGAAATAAATCTATTTACTTCTCTTATTTGGTTGTGAATCTTCTTCTTCTATCTTTCTTTTGTTGTCTTCGACTTCCTCGTCTTCGCTCAAGTCTAATTCTTCGGGATCGGAAGTATCGTTATCGTCTTCATCGGCTCCAGGTAATGCTTCAGTATAGTACTTAACAGCATATGGGAATAAATCATCAATTATAAGCCTAGTCAAATCTTCTCCGCTTCTAAACTCTTTTCCAGGCTTTTCTCCTGTCCACGCAAACCATGAAAAGAATGATTTCATGCCTAATCTGTAGTTTTTCTTGTCTGCCTTGGACAATTCATCTTTCTTCTTACCTGATTTGACTAATTGCGGATTTATCGACGCTAATTCTTCGGGCCATTTGATTTCTGCAGCTGTCGAAGTGATCTTTTCTTCTCCATCTTCTACTACGACTTCGAATTCTTTAGTAATGGTTTGATTTGGTACAAGGGCATCGTCGCTAAAAGTAATGGTAATGGTGAAATCTTTGGGATTCTTAGGCTGACTATCAGATACTTTATAATGCACATAAACGTCAGATATGGATTCCATGTACTTTAAATCTTCTACACTGATATATTCAGCAAAATCATCATTTTCAGCAAAGATTATGTACCAGAATTTTGGGATGTTTTTTAAGATATTTCTTCGTTTGGAGAAAATTGACTGAGTATTTTTGATTCTGTATATTTCAGCATCTCTTTCAGCCACATCCATCTCTTTTTCACATTCTGCTAGTTGTAGCAAATTAGTTTCTATATCGTCCATCGTGTGTTGGTACTTTAAATTTAGTGCGAAGAGCATTAAGTGTTAGCTAGAGGTGCAGCGTGAAAAATAGGTTGAATGGCGCTAATGGTTACATTTATTCATACTATACTCTATCTACCCCCTCCGTACTCTCTTACTCATATCTGGTAACTTAACTGGAGCTTTTAATGATGCTAATTTAGAAGTTGAAGCCAAAGATTTTGGAATATTTAATGCTTCGGCTTGTCCAACAGTTGCTGGTTTAACTACAGCACCCATAATTCTACATAAATTAACTAATTTGGTTGGTTTAAGATTTAATTCATAACTCAATGGTTGAATTTGTACTAAAAAGTTATCAATGTGGAATATAAGTGATAAAATATAACATAAAAGTTTATCTTCATTATGAGGATCAATGACAAATGCTTTATCTTTAGATTTACCAAACTTCCCAGCCTTCCCAATGGTGAAGGTGTTTAAGATATTATCAACAATGGATTCAGGTAATTGGTGTTCGAATTTGGTGGCCAATTGTGTTTTATCTTTGACTCTTCTATTATGGTAAAGTCCGAGTAAGATTGATAAATAGTATAACAATTTAGTTTTGGTTTCATCTTGGGTAGAAATATGGGTTTGGATGAATGCAGAAGTGGAGTAAGGCAATAATTTCAATCTGTTTTCTGAAGATTCTTCATCTAAAATTGAACCAACACGAATAGTATGCCAGTCTTGTTTCGGTATGATATTAGTAATAGGATAAATGTCTTCAGCTGAAGTTGCATCCAAGTTAATTTCAGGAATAGGACGTAAATCTGTCACTTGTTTTTCCATTTGGATTTTAGAAGGTAATTCGGTAGTGGATTGTTTAACTGAATCAACAATATCAAGCTCAAGATCTTGTAATTTATCAGCATCGATTCTGTTTCTTTCCAAATTGGTGATGGCACTTTTGGCTTTCTTAGTACCAAAGGCTTCACCTAATGCATTTCTTTGTAAGTTATTTCTGATTCCAACTTGTTTAATTCTAGGTCCATGGTACTTATTCTTTGATTTGGATGTAACTTTCCCATTAACCATAGGACTTTCGTATAATTCCACACTCTTGGAGGTTGGATCATAGACTGCTACACAGTATGCGTGGTCATCTTCTTCGTTATTGGACGTTGCATTGTACTCTAAAGTATCATTCTCTCCATGGAGCTCGTAATGGGACTTGGATTTATGCTTATATAAATCGAAATCTGTGGATTCTGGAATTTGTAAACCATTAAAGAAGGTACCAACCGATAACACAGGCTGGGTTTCGTATGATTTAATACGAATGTCAGTGAATTCGTCTGCTTTTCTCTTCATGCTTAATTGATTTCTGCTGCAACACTTTTTTTCAATGTCATCGCATTTGGTCGTGCGCGCCCTCATCTATGATTAACTATTACGATGTGCTAGGAGTACCTTCTACAGCTAATGAAGGGACTATCAAGGCTGCTTATAAAGTGAAACTTCTATCCAATCATCCAGATAAATCGGGATTACAAAAAACAGTGGGGAAAATCGATATACCACTTATACAGAAGGCATATAAAGTGTTGATGAATGAAAGACATAATTATGATTTGTCATTAGAAAGTTATACAAAGCTTCAGGGAGCTACGTTGCATGGAGATGGACTAGATATATTTAATTTGTCGGACTTTGAAGAAGATGGCGATGATTATTACATACAGTGTCCGAGATGTAGAAGTAAAAGATCGATTAAGCTTACAGAGGAAGATTTAGATAATGGAACTGGCCAGGAAGATGGGGAATATGAAGTGATTGTACAATGTGGGGATTGTAGTTTGTGGATCAGAGTACAGTACCAGGAGCTGTAGCCTCTGTAGCCTCTGTAGTGCGTTAGCACTGCAGATATACTGACTATTACTACTGATTGTACTATTAAGATTCTACAGATGATTACATGCTGCAGATGATTACATGCTGCAGATGATTACATGCTGCAGATGATTCATATAGACGTAATGACGGACTACTGATCCAATATAGACACGCAACAGCCGTTGTACTCATGAGATATGCATTAATAAATACAAAGTATTAATTATACTTTTATGAGGTATCCTCTATGTACATTATGTTGTAGATTTATGAACCTTTGCCAATCTCTGCTTTCCTTCCCATACTCTTTCAGCTTCATAAACTGCATTAAGAGCTTTACCCATTACTTTAATATCAGTCATTAAATTAACGTGACCCGTATGTGTAGCAAACTTCCCTACAATCTGACCAGTTCCATCATCTGGATTGTAAACTTTAAATCCTTTCCGTTCGGGCATAAGCCATTTCTGATGAACAACTCCATCACCGTGGCCATAGAAGAAATCCCAATAATTCCCATCTCTTATGTCTTGTTCATCGGCCACATTCAGACCACGTACTGATGGTACGGCATTTCCATAAACTATCGCCATAGGAGGGTATTTATGTTCAAGTTCTGGTTTATACTGAAGATCTAATAGAAACTGTTTAGCTGTTTTCAATGCATCTGCTAAATAATTATAAGCTTGTTCAAACAGAATGCTAAATAATTCATCATCTAGAGAAGGCGATTTAACATTCAAAGTTTCAGTTGGTAAAGTAGAAGGTGAAGGAATTTCATCATTTAAGGTGGTATCTTCTGATTTCACTTGACTTAATTTAACACTATCATCAAATTTATCTGATTTTGGAGATCTTAACGGAGATATAGATCTGACTCTAATAGATTTTATCTTTGAACTGATACTATTCAATGACGAATCAAATAATGACGATGACGTAGCGGCTTTCCTAAGTAGTCTATCTTTTGAAACCAAAGGATTTAAGTTATATTCTACCCAAGTATCTGGATCAAAAAGATCAAGTACATAAGGTTCATGAGTTTTCTTATTATAGAAAACTCTCCCGGATAAAGGTAAGAAATGAAAACTTGATCTCATCATAAAGTTGGCTTCTGCAGTTAAGATTTTATCCAGAAACAATACTGATTCACCGATTCTTATAGGGCCGAGGATATTAAGACATTCACTAGGTACACCCACATAAATAAGGGACTTGAAAAGCTCTGGTTTCTTATGTACAGCTCTATGGGCTATTAATCCACCCATAGAATGAGCAATTACAAGTGTTGGTTTACCTGTTTGATCATATGTTTTCTGAAGGAAGTCCACCAATTGGTCACTGGCTATTTCTAAATTAAGCCTCCAATCGTACCCGAATTCCTGGACGTTTGTATGGCCATTTTTCATCTTTTTAATAAGGGTTTTACAAATATCTATAGGCCCAATATTCTTTAATACTCCATCAGGATAAATAAGTTTATGAGCTTCCAATTCATCATCTTTATCTGGACCAAGAAGCAAGTTAATTTTCCTTAAATTGAAGCCGGCTTTTATAGGAATCCAAATTCGTTTATGAGATTTTGCATCACGAAGAATACTTCCTCTATAACCTCCCATAATTACGATATTACCTTCTAATTTGGCATAAATACTTTCATAATCAGGAATCAGCGATTGGGTATTTGAAAGTAGATTATGGGGGAGCATTTCATTATATTTATTAGAAAGTGAATGCTTAACTGCCCGAAATCTTACATCATCTCTACCTTTATTATGTTTAAAGTAATTAGCTTCTCTTAAAGTTCCGATACTTTCCTGACGTTCTAATTTAAGTCTTATATCTTGAGTAATTGGATCATTATCATTAGAAGTAAAGAAAGGAATTGATGGGATTTTAAACCTTCTTGTGAAAATACTTCCGAACGGAAGCTGAAACAGGAAAATCTTTTTGGAAGTATCAATATCGTCACCACCAACAAGCAGATTAGCATCAGTACGAGATATCCGCTTGGTTATTGGGACATTTTCACTTGAAAGACTTATTGGGAGACTTTGATTGAGATCTATAATATCATCTTCATCAATATCTGATTCGACCATATCTTGCTGTAAATCAATATTAGAAGGCTCTGGAAGATTGTTGGGATTTTCAGGAAGATCCTGGGAGTTAATTGAGGGAGACAAGTCAGATTTAGACAGCATTTTAGTGATATTGTAAGCGGTTCGGAAGTAAACCTTAATCGCGGGGCGGTAAGTGCCTGAAGTACCCGCTGACTTTTTTATTATGTAAGAGAACTACGAAGGGGCTTATTATTTAGGTTGATATTTTATTACAGGAGAAATGAATAAAGAGCAAAGAGAAAAGAGTAAAGATAGAGTTAAGGAAGAGAAAAGGAAGAGAAAAGGAAGAGAAAAGACAGACCACGGTAGTGATGAGGTGCGGACAGTGCGGCAGTAAAGTTAGGCCGATGGATGATCTGGTTGCTCTGAATAATTCAGGACTGATAGTTTGATGATAAGTTGATTATGGAATTATTATTGAATTAGACTGGTGGGATGAGAAAGAAATGGAAGTAAATGAACACGTATGGAAGATCGCATTGCTTATATACGTCGTAATTGGTTCCGTAAATAGTATTGTTTGATGTATGCGCAAGTTTACCCTAATACTTGGCACTGATCTACTAATTACACTGATTAAATCACTTTAGCAGTGTTTCAAGTGATCTTGGGCTGACATTCTAAGATGCAAAGTATTACTCCTCTAGATTCTAGTATTAATGCTCTAAGTATTGAGCATTATGTATGGGGTCTTTAACTATGAGAGCTTAACTATGAGAACTTAACTATGAGAACTTAACTATGAGAGCTTTGAGAACTTAACTATGAGAGCTTAACTATGGGAGCTTAACTATGAGATCATTAACAGCAATCTACTAAAGTATAGAGCAATCTACCGGGGATGATAATACTGATCTCGTTTCGTTAGCTTACTTTAACGAAATCACAGCCAATGCTTTTGTAATGATTTTAACTTGTAAAATCATTTACAGTATTGTAGAAATTGCTAAATGTGAAACAATTAGTTTGTGAAACAAATTATTTTACAAACGGCTGGCCCGTTTCTCCTCTGTTCATCGCTTATTACTACCCAAGAAGCTACCTAAGTATTATAACTAAGAACGTGCTTTAAGTTGCTAAGTTTCAGCGCATCAGGTGTTGCGTCTTATCTGTTTCTTTTATCCGTACTTCTGTTGTCTGTAATCTATTTATGTATACTCTGCTTAGCCGTAGTCTATCCATAGCCTGTCCGCAGTTAAACTTCATCCGCAGCCAAACTCATCCGAAGTCGTTCCGTAACTCTATCGTCCCGTCAACCTCATCGCGTCAAGTCCTATACACTCCCCAGTCTGTATAAATAGAATAAATCAAACATAAATAGAATTAAACGGCTAGAAATCGATTCTATTGAACTATATCCAAATTTTAACCAATAAAATGCTCATTATAGCCTCGTTTTACCTATTAATAGCAGTAGTTTAACCTTAGTTTAAAGTTACAGTTTGACAGCTGTCGCACATAGTTTCCTGGCAACTCGTGGCTTAAAGGCGGATCAAATGCGTCACTAAGGTGCGAAGCGCTGGTACTAACTTAGGCCCTATCGCCCTAAAATATCCTGACAAGTGCGGCTTTAGTGGCCCCACATGCGTGTTGCAACGTTGATGCCATGGCGTGTCTCCACCAAATTTTGCAACCTAAACGTGTGTATTTTTAGTTATCAATATCCTTAATTTTTTTCCCAAGTTAATTATGTTGTTTCTTGTATTTCTTCTTACAGTGATAACAGCTTTGCCTGTTGATTTAACTCAGGCTCTTCATTTCAATATTATATCATCAAATGTTAGAGTAGATACTCATTCAAGATTTTACCACGAGCACCGATGGAAGGAAAGGTATCCTGATTTGCTTTATATTTTATACGAACATTCAAGAGATTTACCATCGCTTATAGGGCTTCAAGAACTTAAGCATCATCAAGTTAAAGATATGATTAAGGGGATTAATGAGCTTGATCCTGATAATACTTGGGATTATTATGGCATCGGTAGAGATGATGGTATTAAGAAGGGTGAGTATGCTCCAATAATGTATCAGTCCAACAAATGGGAATTGACAAATGCTACAACGAGATGGTTGAGTGAGACTCCTGAAGTTCCGTCTAAATTTTGGGACGCTGCTTGTTATCGTATAGTTAGTATTACGACATTTAGGAATATTGAAACCGGAGTTTTCATTAATATGTTAAATACTCATTATGATCATATCAGTGAAAAGGCTAGAGGAATGTCGCTGGATTTGATTGTTGAGTGGATTAAACAAATTCCTAACGATTATCCGACATTTGTTAGTGGAGATTTTAATTCAATTTCTCTGGATGCTAGTTATAAAGAATTGAGTAAGTATTTAAAGGATAGCAGAACTGATAATAGAGATATGTTGAGTAGATTGGAGACATACACTGGGTTCGAGCCTAATGATGTTCATTCAGTCATTGATTTTGTATGGTTTCAGAATAGTGAAAATGTGGAGGTGGAGACGTACAATGTAGTTGATACATGGAATGAGAGGGGGTTTAGGATGAGTGATCATAGACCGGTGATGGTTGATTTCGTGGTGAAGAATTAACTAGACGAATAGAACTAGACTTCGTCTCTCTCTCTAGTTGTGTTGTTCTTTCACAATAATAGTTCATAGTTCATATATAGATAGATATAACAGATAAATTAGATGAGATTAAATAGATATAGGAAGGATTCATTCTCTTAGGAGAAAGTTTGATTCGTTAGGTAGATAGTTCACAGGCTACACAGATAAGTAGTCATTTCTAGATAAGCAGATTACATATTAATGAGGATTACAGTTCAATAATAAGGCGATTTTAATAGCTAAATTGAAGCAAAAAGGATATTTATTTAACCTTAACTGTGAGACTATTAATAGACAGAGTAATGGTTAAATCTATAAACCTATAAATCCATTTATCATATTAAATATCTGCTAAAGAGTTCACTGCTTATATAATAGTTCGATACTCTAAAGGGTTTTGAATACCCTTTATTTAGAGTACAGTAGAAAACAGGTGATTAGTGGAGAGAAATTTAGCGACAACCTCGCAAACTCTCGCGCTACGCTCGAGTCGCACTCGAGTTTAAGTTCGCAGTTGAAAATTTTCAAAGGCAAATGCTAAAACTCCCTGGTCTCCGTCTAATTTCAAGACCACTGAGTCTTTTGAAACCGTCGAACTCCCTAAGACCAACCCTAAACATCATCCGTCATTTCCATCCATCTTTTTCCCCGTCAAATAAACCAAGCGACAAGCAAAATCTTAATCAAAAAAAACTTGATGACGAAATAAAGAAACTTAAACAACTTAAAGAACAGTTTAAACAAGCAAATTTCATTGAAAAGCTTCGAATTCAAGCTAAATTAATTGATCAAGAAGCTAAAGTTAGTGAAACTCAAGATATAATTCGATCTTTAAAACTCGTTACACCGGCTATTAAATTCAATCCACCAGAATTGGCATTAGATTTAAATCATATACAATTATTAAAGACTTATTTTGAATTCTGTTTAACGACATTTAATAGAGAATGTGAAAGATACGATAATAAAGTATTTACAAATCCAAATATCTTGCTTAATGAATTGGTTAATGAATTTAAAATTAAATATCCTAATGATCCTGAACTTACAAAAGATTCTATATTAGCCTATTATCATATTTATTACGATTTAGCTAATGGTCATACTTTTGTGGATGAATTGGTGTTTGAAAATGATCAAGTTCTGAGCCTTTTAGATAAGTATACTAACGATATACCTGTCGAAGAAGTACAGGAAGAGGTTGAATTGCCTAAAGAAGTCGTTGTTAAATGGTATGAGATATTTGATATATTTTCTTCAGTGCCATTTTCATCAGATAAGCCTATAACTTGTACGATTTGTCCTAGAGAATATGCTAAATTCCAGAATATTAGTGAGAATTTGAACGAAATAGAAGATAAATTACTGAACTTTTACGGGAACATGTTTAAGAATTCTAAGGATACTAAGAAAGATTCTAAGAAAGATAAGCGGAAAGTATACGAATTTGAATTCACCTTAAACAGAAACTTTATGTTTCAAGCTGCTTTCTTTATTAGTTTGGTAATCTTTGCTATTTCTTCTGCTTATAGTAACGGATATACTGAAATCACCATGCAAGATTTCTTTAATAACTTCTTAGCTCATCACATGGTTGATAGATTGGTTGTAGCTAACAATAAAACTGTGTATGTTGAATTTAAAGAAGGCAAAGGTCAACAAGGTGTTCATTATTTCACTATTGGATCCGTGGAAAACTTTGAAACCAGTTTGAAGAAGTATCAGGATGAAATGAACCTTGAAGAAAGTAGCAGAATTCCTGTAATTTATACTAATGAAGGATCAACTGGGAAATTATTAGCTAATTTCATTCCTACTGTGATTTTCTTAGGTGCTATTTACTATATGAGTAGAAAAGCTGGTAATTTAGGTGGTATGAATGGACCTTTAGGGTTCGGTAAAAGTACTGCAAAGAAGTTTAATCAAGAATCTGAGGTTAAAATAAGATTTAAAGATGTTGCAGGAATGACAGAAGCTAAAGAAGAAGTGATGGAATTTGTTAAATTTCTTAAAAATCCTGATAAGTATGAGAAATTAGGTGCTAAAATTCCTCGTGGTGCTATTTTATCGGGTCCTCCAGGTACTGGTAAAACCTTGATAGCTAAAGCTACTGCCGGAGAAGCTAATGTACCATTTTTCTCAGTTTCTGGTTCAGAATTCGTCGAAATGTTTGTAGGTGTTGGTGCTTCAAGAGTGAGAGACTTGTTTAAAACTGCTAGAGAAAACGCTCCATCTATTGTATTTGTTGATGAAATCGATGCTATTGGAAAAGCCCGTACCAAAGGGAATGCTTCAGGATCAAATGATGAACGTGAAACCACTTTGAATCAACTTTTAGTTGAAATGGATGGGTTTGAAAGTAGTGATCATGTTGTTGTTCTTGCTGGTACTAATCGTGCTGATATTTTAGATAAAGCATTGCTTCGTCCCGGAAGGTTCGATAGACATATCAATATCGATAACCCTGAATTAAGCGATAGAAAAGAAATCTTTGAAGTCCATTTAAGGAAGATTAAATTGGTGAAGAATATCGATAAAGATTTAAGTGGAAGATTAGCAGCATTAACTCCAGGATTTTCTGGGGCAGACATTGCTAATGTATGTAATGAAGCAGCATTAATAGCAGCTAGGTTCAATGATAAAGAAGTTGGATTAAATCATTTTGAATTGGCTATTGAAAGAGTTATTGGAGGCATTGAAAAGAAACTGAAAGTACTCCTGCCTGAAGAAAGGAAAATCGTTGCATTCCATGAAGCTGGACATGCTATTTGCGGATGGTTCTTACAACATGCTCATCCATTACTTAAAGTAAGTATTGTACCAAGAGGACAAGGAACTTTAGGTTATGCCCAATACCTCCCACCGGATCAGTATCTTCTCAGTACGAAACAACTTATTGATAGGATGATTATGACTCTTGGAGGAAGAGTCAGTGAAGAATTAAATTTCAAATCTGTCACTGGAGGAGCTCATGATGACTTCAAGAAAGTTACTCAGATGGCTCAGCTGATGGTGTTGAGGTTTGGGATGTCGGAAAAAGTTGGTATGGTTAATTATGCCGACACTAGAAGCCAAGACAACTTGACAAAACCTTTTAGTGATGAAACCAATCAGATCATTGATGGAGAAATTAAGAGAATTGTGCTGGAATGCCATGAAAAATGTAAGAAATTATTAACGGAAAAGGAGAAGGAAGTTAAATTAGTTGCGGAAGAATTATTAGCCAAGGAACAGATTACTAGACAGGATATGATTAGATTGTTGGGAAAGAGACCATTCCCCGAGAATAATGATGCATTTGATAAGTATTTGGATAGTCCAGATAGTTCAGTTATTTAATCAGTACGAAGTCATTCAGTATGAAGTACTGTGCTAAATTATTCTGTACTAAATTATTCTGCCCTGTAAGTATATGTCCTGCAAGCATTCTGTTTATGCTAGTATGCTTACTAAATTATCATATTGATTATAATTATATTCGAAATGCTGGTTATATGTTCCGATAATCTGAGTTGAGTATTGAATTCAGGCTGAAATTTTTGCGCTGGATAATTTTGAATAAACTACCAATACTATACTTACTATACTTCAACTGTACCAATCATACAGTTAAATTGTCAATAATTAAAAAACCTGTAAATAGAGATACGTTGTAAATAAATACAATATTACAGATTAGCTAACCTGTAGCCTGATTATAGTGTAATTCATAAATCCGTGACTCCGGTAAATGACCAAGTTACTGGAACAACAAATGTTACAAATAACTGGAACACTCTATGGAACTGTACACTCCGTAATACTAAGGCTTAGTAACACGTTATTATTGGAATAGTCGGGTTCATTATTCCGAGACTGCCCATGCAAGACAAGATAGTACATGTCTCACTACGAGACATGTACGAGTGACCTTAATAAGGTAGGGTCGGAAACTTTATGAGGAACTAAATGTACGAAGTCTATACTAAGAGGGGATAATACCAAAACACTATACACACTATGTAAATAGTAATGATATACAATTTATGGTGGGGGTGGGACTGTACAGTACAATCAAAACATTGTATAACCTACAATTTTTTGGTGTGGTTACACACCACGTACAGTGAGAGAAGTGGTGCATACTGGGGAGGTCCTGTATATAGAAAACGCGACATCCCGGTAGCAAAGGTCAAGGGGAGAAGTTAAAATTTTCAATCTCCTTAAATTCCACCATTTTCCTCTTTTTTATCAACCATGAACGAGCCTTTATCTATAAAATATATCCATAAACCGGCAAGGTCGTCCGATTTAATCAATCAAAATACCCGTAATTATAGTCTATCCAAAAATTCACAACTCAATAAAGATACTTCATACTTATATAAACCAAAGGACCACGATCCCATCACCGATGAAAGTCTGCCAGCAGTTCTGATACCTGGTGAAACTCATCATGAAGCAGATGACTACTTTGGAACGAAGCTTGTCCGTAAGAAGTCGGGGGAAATTTTGAAACTGTCGTTGAAAGATAAGTTTATCTCCAAACTGTTGCCATCAACTCCTAATCTGAAACAAGTCCATTTTGGTACAGCATTTGATATTAAATTTTTCAGGAAAAAGGATAAGCCGGCAGCTATTAGTGCATCCAACCTGCCGGTTATTCAAAGTCCCGAGTTTAATAGCATAGATTTAAGTGAAGATACTGATGCTAGTGATTATGAAGAATTTAGTGATGATGATTATTATTCAGATGGAGTTGATAATAGACATGGTAGTACGAGTTACCCAAATCCAAAACATAATAGTTTAATTGATTGGAAGTTGAAAACGATTAATTTTAATGGTGTAGACTATAATACTTGCATTGCACAAAATAAGCCAATTTTCTTAGAAAGGCTTTTCATTTCCATTGATAAAAAATTTTTACTTGGACATATTGCTGTTAAAAATTTACTGTTTGAAAAATACGTTAGTTTAAAGTATACATTTAATGATTGGAATACAATAGTTGAAGTCCCACTGATTTATGTACCAGATTTTCCTGGTATCTTAAAACAACATAATTATGATCGATTTGTATTTAAAATTCCATTAAACAGTTTATTCATATCAAAATCAAATAGTTTCTTCCAGGAAAACACCTTTAAATTTTGTTTAAAATTCCTGGCACATAATCAAGAATTTTGGGATAATAATGAATTTCAAAATTATGAAATTAATCTTATAAAAATTATAAGAAATGATCCTGATCCTTATAATACTGGTGCAACTGACGTCAAGTCAAATAATAGACTTACACATCATGATTCATTCACCAATCGACCACCAAGATACCTGAACTCATATTTAAAACGAGTTAATAGTGATAGTCATTTGGACATTGACTATGTAAAGAATAATTTTTATATGTCCTCTCCTTTATTGTCGTCTTTAAACACACAACAGTCCCATGAACAGGATTCAGATTACTCCACCACAACCACTCCTAAGTTAAATCCAGGTCCATTCACAAATAATTTTAATTTATCAAATTCAAATGATAGCCTGGAAAAATTTGATTTAACAAAAAATGTAGATAGTATCAACAGTAAAAGTTATAAAGATTTGATTGATAATTATTGTTTTTTTAATAGCGACAAGAAGGAGGATACTTTTACGGTGCAGAGTTTATTGGGAACTTAGGCATTTGCTCTGGTAGCAAGTTATAGAGTGTAAATTAATGCATGATTTGGTAATTTACAGTGCACAGTACAAAGTACTGTGCTCTTCTCTCTACTCTACTCTACTCTTTTATTCTTACAAGTTAAGTATTACTACCTAATTGTTAGACAATCACTAATAATTATGTTTTAAATATTCTCATACATAAGAATAGTATTACATTACTGCTATAACTACTATACTACACAACTCTTTACTGTCAATTCACCCTTTGCTTTAACCCTTTACTAACCCCTTTACTGTCTTCCATAATTTTACCACTTTACAACTCCATACTTAAGCTTTACAGTTTAAACTAACCTGGCAAACAAACTAAACACAATTTTACCCTTGTTAATACTAATAGGCTTTCAGCTTATCGAAACTTCGGCCACATTCTTCGAATATTCTCGGCATATTCACTTCTAGAATTGTGGATATCCATTACTATCGAATGACCTGTCTCAATAGATACTTGTTTTAGATTCACTTTCATAATTTTGACTATCATTCGACGACATAATTGACTATCCTGATATGACAGACAATAGTACCGTCATTCTTATCAGTTTTCTTGTCATTTACGTTTTTTCTAATCCCTTTACTAATGGTGAGTCTATCATTAGTAATGCGATGAGATGAGTGACAGAATGTCGGAAGAGATCCAGCAGCTCCTACACTCTACTGTATTACTCTAATATACAATTGTAGAACTGTAGAACTATATAGCTATACTAAAAATATGACAGCACATACTATAAAATACTACAATAACAAACATTCGTATAGTAAACAAATAAAATTAAACACAAAAGCTTATTTTATAAAGTTAATTTCTCAGTAATTTCGCAGTAATTTCTCGTAGTAAAAAATGCCAAGATTAGCTTGCCCGTGCTGGCCTTTTCTGAAACACGACAATTTACTTTAAAAAATGTACTCTTAAAATATATTATTAAGCTTATTGTTATCCTACAGTTACTGAAATGTAATATGTCACCGGTTATACGTATTTTCCATTGTCACAATACCCCATTTGTCGAAATTCCCAGTGTCTCACCATTAATTAACCCTATTAGGCCGGTGGTGCGCGGCTTTTTGCAGCCAGTGGCGGGGAGCTAGGGAGACCCTTCGCATGGAGAACAGGACGCGTTCGGAACAGTGCTCATGTTAACCCACCTTGAAATATAATTATCGGATACATCAAATAATGATTTTTTGACCAATTTATTCGATATACATTATTAATGCAAATATATTGTTATAATATATATTATCGATGTATCCCGACCCCTTTGGCCGATGTCGGTGGGCTATAAACAGTGGGAGTGGGGCGAGGTCGATCTCCCGGTATGGAAGGTGCGATGTTGTTGGGAATGTCGCGCAGCGTTTGGTTGCTGATCCTAATATAAACTGCTACGTTGCTGGACACATTGTATGAATTAGTTCTTTCTATTGTGCCAGCAACCCGGAAACCTTTGCATATATTCACACGAGATTTAATATTATTTATATTAAATTATCGCCAACGCCAAGGTTCTTATCATAGATCTAAGAATGGGGTGATTTTAAGGTTCTTACAAGTTATGCAATTTTTTTACTGGTTAACTTTGGTTGTAAGGCTCTGATAAGTCTCGTATAATGATCTAGATTTAACCCAATGAGGATGGTAGGACTCTCAATGTCGGACTTATTCCATATTGGGCAATTCTCAAGTAAGAGCAATATACTCATGTCTCACATTTTTGCGTTCCCCAGATTGTCGAATAACACCCCAGGATGATTTTCCTATTTAGTATTATTTGAGGGTGTTAGTATGTTTTAGTCAGTTTTTAGGCTGGTTTAGTTTATTTCATTATGATTTTGCAACCTAATATTGGTTGCGTATCCTATTAAGGAATAAGGTTTATTGTTTAACTCGGAGTTATTGGAATACCGGCACCCAAACCTTGTAACTCCGAATTGATATGAACTCCGAGACTGTTTCATCTGTTTACAGCCATGTTTGCTGAATCTACCTTATTTTGGAAATCTTATTTAGAAATCTACCTTATTTTGGAAATCTACAGTTTCATATTATTTTATAGATGATTATTATTTTTGAAGCTTAAATACATTTTGAGTAAATACAGCTTAAATTCAATTTAAGTACACAAACTTCCAAAGAATTCAGAGTAAATAATATCCAGTTTATATTACACCCAATACTAACTATACATACCATTACCACACACCGTACACAGTGAATTCACAATTCACTGTACAGCTCATTGTACATTTCAAGTTGTAACGAAGTTACAACTTATCAAAACAATATAATTTAACTATTCCGTTTTCCAAACCAGCTGCAAACTTTGAATCACTCAATCCAACACAACTTATACTTGAATCATTACCAAAAGTATGCAAACATTTTCCATCCTGTAAATCCCAAACTTTAACTAAACGATCATGAGCTCCACTAACAATTCTAAAATTATCAGCACTAATTGACCAAACACCTTCAATATGACCAAATTGAGTTCTAATACATTTCCCAGTTTTAATATCCCAAATTTTAATGGTATTATCTAATGATGAAGTAATTAAATGTGTAGGATAATTTGGATTCTCTACAATTATTTCTTCTTCATCACTACTTTCTTCATTTTCTGATCCTGATCCTCCATCTTCAAAAATCTTATCCTTATAATTAATAGGTATTACACATTGAACTTGTCCAACATGTCCATTATTTTCAAATCCTCCAAATGTTTTAATACATTTATGAGTATTTAAATCCCACATCTTAATAGTGGTATCATCAGATGCCAGGAATGCAGTATTTGATTGTGGATGAATTTTAACTGAATTAACCCATCCGGTATGACCTCTTAATGTATAACATGTTCTAGAATCGACATGCCATACTTTAACTGTATGATCTGCCAGTCCTGATACAATGGTTTTATTCAGAAAGTCAACACTCACAACTGCATCTTCATGACCTCTATAAGTACTAATACATTGACCTGTATGATAATTCCATACCTTAATAGTCAGATCCAATCCACAACTAATTAATTTCTGATTATCAAACGCTAAGGATCGTATACCTTTAGTATGTCCCGTAAGGGTTCGTATACACGTTTGAGATTCAATATCCCAGATTTTAATGTTTGTATCATAGGATCCTGTAATCAAATATTTATTGTTGAATTGAAGACACATGATTCCATCTGTATGACCAATGAATTCTTTAGTATCGTGAATACCTTTTCTCCAGTTCTTTTCAAGCTTATATCTTTCAGAATAAACCGATTTCCATGGTCTTTTCTTCTTATCAACTTTTCTTTTCTTTGCTTCAGGTTCTTCGGCAACTGACCCTGATGTTGATGATGTAACTGCTGCAGGAGCTGCAGACTCAGTCCCTTCATACTCTTCTCTAGCACGTCTCATATGCATCAAAGGTAACCCCCATCCACATTTTGGACATTTCCTATCAATATGCTGTTCACACATATGATGCCATACTCTATCATCATCAGCTAGTTTCTTCCAGCTCTTTGAAACTTGTGCAGCATTACATAGTGATACACAATCCAAGTAACAAAGTATCTTCAAACTGATTTCCATAGGTAATGCACTGATGAAATCAATTTTAATCAACGAACTAACTTCACTCGATACAAATGAAAGCGTTGGGAAACAACATTGTGATAAGATTCCTTGAAGTATTAACTTGCGTTGATGAGAAGGAGCTGCACTAAAAATAGACCAAACATGAGTTATAGCTTGTTGGTCAAACGACAGTAATTTATCCAAGGTATTTTGGATATTTTTCATCTTAGAATCGTCGACTGTCGTATTTCTGCTGACTTCAGGATTGTGACGATAACAGTATACGTGATAGTTATCAGTAGGAATTGATGAATCTTGTATATGTTTCGTAAGGAATGGTGTTAGCACGGACGTGGGTTCTTCCAGTGGTTCTGGAGTTTGGAATCTGGCCGATTCTATGTCTTTATGTTTTATTTCCTTCATAGAATATATATTACAAATACTACCAAGACTTTGTGTTTAAGTATGGATGATGAGAATTTCCACAGTTTTTTATGTGGGCGCGACACGACTTGTGGATGTGAAATTAAATTAGACGAAAACAAGTGTTTATATACTTACGTGTAGAGGGGTTGCTTGTTATTATAGCCAAGTTTTACTATTGTTATTATGAGTTGATTGCTGTTTAATATTAATACGTATACGTTATCGTAATAATTCACCTTGGTGATTGCGCGCCACACTACTCTTCTTAATGAGATTCACAGACTTTCACTAACTACTTAATACTAATTACTTAATACTAATGTTTATTACACTGTTTAGAATATATTAGGGTCAGCTAGTTGGCTACAGCAATGATGGTCAGCAATTTCCACATTTCAATAAAGACAATACTGTGGACTGTGGAGGCTTATGTAATTTTTATGTAAAGGCGGTGGTTACGGTTAATGCGGGCGGCTCATCTCGTATTGTTCTCCATTATTCTTTTCGTGTACGATTATGAGGTACTGTGTGGGATACTGTGGGACATTGTACTGCCTATTTACATGATGATGTACAATGTTTATTGTATGTTTTGTTGCTGTGAATATTGCTGGACACTATTGACAGTATAAACTGAGGTTCAATTGTTCGGGTGTACCGATGTCAATTATACTAATACTAAGTCAGTCCATTGCCGTACGTATTCAGATTGTCGGACTCTATATTTGCTTTTATCGTATTTCTTCGACGGGAACATTGCTGACTATCAGCCAGTAGAAGGCTTAGATAGAGGGATTCTAGATAAACAGTAAAACTAACGTTGCTAATTCTAGAACTTTCTAGATAGATTTACTTCACCAAAGAAAAATATCGTAAGATCAGATGAGTATATAGAATCAATCTATATTCTAGTAGATTCTTCACGACTTCTCAGCCAAACTTCGACTGAAGATGGAACCCTCTAGAATTTGCAGCCATTACATAATGGCTCATCGTGCGAAAAATTTTAATCATCATGAAAAGACCTGAAGAATTACAGTCTAATCAAGAGGAGAAAAAGCCTAAAATGGATAATGATGCCAAGGAAGACTTCTTCCAAACCGTAGGTGATCAAGCAGAAGCTGTGGACAAAGAAGAAAGTCCTGAAAATCAAAACATAAACAGCGATATCAAATATACTGGAGCAGCTGATGTAGAAGGCCATCCCGTACAAGAAATTGAAAGTTACTGTGTTAATTGTACGAAAAACGGAGTCACCAGAATGTTACTTACAAGAATTCCATATTTCCGTGAAATCATCATCATGTCATTTGAATGTCCTCATTGTGGATTTAAAAATAGTGAAATTCAACCAGCTGCACAAATCGCTGAAAAAGGTTCAAGATATGTTTTAAAACTTGAAAAACCTGAAGATTTTAATAGACAGATTGTCAAATCTGAATCATCTACGTGTAGATTTCAAGAATTGGATATTGAAATCCCACCAAAAAGAGGACAATTAACAAATATTGAAGGATTACTAAGCGAAATGATTGAAGACTTGCAAGCTGATCAAGAAGCTAGGAAAACTGCACAGCCTGAAGTGTATGAAAAGATTAATGATGTAATTAACAAGATCAAATCATACATTGCAGGAGAACCTGGTACTTTACCATTAACATTTTCCGTTGATGATCCCGCAGGGAATTCATGGATTGAATATGTTCCAAATGAACCTTCACACAAATGGTCGATGTATGAATATAATAGAACCGCTGAGCAAAATGTTTTCCTTGGATTAATTTCTGCTGACGACGTTGCAAGAGCCAGACAAGAAGAATTACATAATAAAAAAGCAGCAACTCAATCTAATATCTCTAATAACTTGCAAGAAAATAATCCAACTGCTACAGGATTTAAGTCTGATGAAACTGAAATTGAAAATTTAGATAATGAAGTTCAAACTTTCCATGCAACTTGTTCATCATGTTTCCAACCATGTTCAACTAATATGAAAACCATTAACATTCCACATTTCAAAGACGTTGTTATAATGTCAACAAACTGTGAACATTGTGGATATAAATCCAATGAAGTTAAGACTGGTGGTGCTATTCCTGATCACGGTAAGAAGATTACCTTAAAAATCACCGACGCTGAAGATTTGGCAAGAGATATTTTGAAATCTGAAACTTGTGGGATGACAATTCCTGAATTAAATTTAGATTTAACTCCTGGTACTTTAGGTGGTAGATTTACAACTATAGAAGGTTTATTAACCCAAGTTTTAGAAGAGTTAAATTCAAGAGTATTCTCTGAAACTTCAGATTCAATGGATGAAGAAACTAAAACTAGATGGGTAACTTTCTTTGCAAGACTACAAGATGCAATTGATGGTAAAATTCCATTCACTGTCATAATGGTGGATCCATTAGCTTCTTCATATATTCAAAATGTTTATGCTCCAGATAATGATCCTAATATGCTTATAGAAGAATTTGAAAGAAGTCATGAACAGAATGAAGATTTAGGTTTGAACGATATGAAAACTGATTAAATGTACTAAATGTATATATTTATTCTTTATCTTTAATGTCTCTTAAAGTATCTCCCCACGGAGAATCTTTTAAGGTTTCTCCAACTTCTGATAAGTCTAATAGATTTCTCCTTTCATCAAGTGGAGATTCAATTGAATCTGAAGTTTCAGGTTCAACGTTGAAGAATTCAGGTTGGATTTGTTTGGAAGAATCAGGTAACAGTAGGAATAATTTAGGTGGAGGTGATGTGATTTTCAGTTTCTTATCACGTCTGAATACATTAATAGGTGATTTAGGAACATAAACCCCACTTTTAGTTATCTCATGATCATTATCAAATGATTCATCGGGCTTATCTTTATCAATATTCTCTTTAGATCCAAAATTCTGCTCAAATTCTTCATCGAGATGTTCTTGATCATATGGAGATCTATCACCACTCAAATAACTTCTTCTGCGTAATACTTTATCGAAATTAATATTCAGATCTTTAATACCCATTCTCTTATTTTCAAGGTACTTCCATCGACAAATATAAGCTGTCATTGTCTCATAAACTCTATTTTGATTCAATCTTTTCTCGACTTTCTGTAAGAGTAAAGTTCTCTCCAAGAAATCAATCAAATTCAAACATGTTCTCAGTTCAAATGTCTTGTATAACGGCAATTGTAGTAAGATTCTCTTAAAAGAAATACCTGGTTCCTTATTCAATTCCATATTCAATAATGCTTCTTCAATAAACATCTCATAACTCTTTCTTCTCTCTCTAATAAGTCTAATATCCCACTCAGAGAATGACTTTTCAATCTCATCATAATGAACTTCAATATTATATGGATTATCAGGATCTAATCTTCTAAACCATTTCTTACAAAGGGTTGGGATTTCTAATTCTCCATGATAGAAATGAAACGATAACATTCCATCTAATGAATGTAATAATTTAACTAAATCTTTTGGACCAATAAATCCAGTTCCTTCAGGATCGTATTTCTGCCAACTTCTTTTGAATTTTCTAATTTCACTTCTCTCTATCAACTTAGAATAATCTCCTTTGTTCATAATGTAACTGAAACTATCTAAAATTAATGAAATAAACATATTAAGGAAAATATACATGGATATTAAATTCCATGCAATGAACAAAATGTATGCATATTGTTTATTACCACAATCGGTTTCACCATTTTCATTATTTGATGAACAAAATGGAGCTTCAAGTTTAAAATCATCCATTATATAATTCCATCCTTCACCAAAAGAACATTTAAATAATAAAATTAAGGCTTTAGGAACGGTTCTAACATTGATATTCCCTGATCCATTAGGTCCAATTTTAGTAGTTCCAAAGATTTGGTTCAAAGCTATGGCAAAAACTAAGAATAAAACCACCCAAGTGAAAAGTAATGAGATTAAATTTGGTAAACTAGCCGAAGCAAATCTTAAAAACTGACTTAATCTATCACTTCTTGGAATAACAAAGAATAACATCCCTACTAAGAACAATTTATTAACGTTAATAAAAGCACTTTCAGCACTAACAAAGAATCCAATAATTGTCGTAATAAGAGCTCCAGTTGACACTAATAAACCAAACATATTCCATCTATACTTGATGAAGACTTTGGGCTTCTGTGCAAGCATAAGCATATGATCGTTGATACAGAATAATAAAGCTGCAATCAAATAAATAACGACTCTAAATGAATTCAAACTTTGTCTAGAGGGATATTTTTCTAAACATAATGCAATAACATGGAAAAACAAAACTATATTCAATAGGGAAACCCATAATTTATTACGTTCAATTGTCATTCTATAACAAAATGCTCTTAATGGATTTAACAGTTCAGGATTGGCTCTTTTAGACGGTTTAACTTGTAATAAAAATCGTTTAACTTGGTACCAACTTCTTTGGTCAACCGTCATATAAGCCCTTCCTGTTGTCAAGGAATAATTCTGGATAATAACAGAAATAAATAACGTTAAAATGAATACAATCCCCACAAAATTGTATAAGATAATAAAAAATCCATTAAATGGAGTTGCAAAACTATCCGGAACGGTTCCAACACCCGTACTATTCATTGCATTGACTAACAAATCCACCCAACCTTCTAATGAGGTGATTTCAAATAACGTTGAAAACGATTTTGCAAAGTAATCAAAATGAAGTAATGGATTTGAATAGACATTTGGACTCATTATATCCCAATCAAATACACTTGCTTGGAATTCGTTAATACATTCCGAATCTCCTGAAACTCCGTCTAAACAAGTCCCAAGTCTCCCGTTAAAAATATTCAACCCCCAAATAGAAAATGGTATCAATAAACAAAGCGATACAACTGCAGCATTAAGAATCTTACCACTACCAGAAATAATGGTATTATGGAAATTATTCTTGGCAGTTTCACTGATAGTTAATAATCTTAAAGCTCTCAAGGCTTTAAAACCTCTAACAAATCTCGATAAATCACCATCCATCTTTAAGTAAGCAATAAATTCAATCCATAATGAGATCAATACAACAAAATCAATTAAATTCCATGATGATCTCGTGTATGCATTTGGAGTAAACATTAATCCATCTGCCAAAACACGTATACAAAATTCTATACTGAAAATACTGATCCATCCAATATCTAAATAGAAGAATTCCCAATCATAATTCCTTTGATCTTTATATATCTGTGCACTGTATAATGGAGTGAAATAACAAGCAGTTACCACCAATGCAATTGTAGCTAAGAACATAATGATTGTGAATAATTCAGAGACTCTTCTATATGGTTCCACTCCATCAATACGTTCCCCATAACTTGAGTTGACGATTCTCTGGCAGAACCTTCTAATTCTATGACGTGGTCCCATAACGTAAAATACCTTATTATAAGTGGGATTCTCACGTAAATATTCATTCTGTTTATTGATTAAATGATTCCGTTCATTTAAAATATTCTTAGCGTAATCAGTTGGATCAAAACTTGATAATTGACCGATTTTAGGTTTTTGAACTCTGAACGGATTATTAAAATAATTCATAAATCTTGTATAATTAACTTTAAAGAACCGGAAAAGTTTTGTTTTAGGTAGTTGATGAACTTCTTCTTCTTTATCTGAATCGATATCATAATCATTCAAGAAATTATTAACTGCAGTCCCACTTAATAGCAAATTTACAACCGCCATTTGAAGCTCTTCTTTAATACCTTTCCTATTGAAGAATTTATTCTTATACTTAGAAAGAGCTCCACTTTCATTATCAACATGTTGAATACTTGCAGTTATATTCTCAATGAAATGCAAGAGTTGTCGTCTTTTCTTCTCGGCTTCTGGAATGTTTAAAGTATTAGAAATCACAGCAATGAAAATGTTTAAAATGACCATATTGGAAATTAAAAACCAACCAATTAAAAACATTGCTGCAAAAACTCTGGCACTGGCTGTAGTTTGGTATCCTTGAAGACTGTATAAGATATCTGACCAATTTTCAGTTGATGTGATTGTGTATAGTCCAACAAATGTATTAGGTAAAGTCTGGAAAGCGAAATTAATATCACTATCATTTTCAAGAATTTCTGGCGTAATTACCCCTTCGAAAAATCTTGAATAAATAATACTAGTTAAAATTGTAAGCACGAAATAGAATTCTGTTAAGTCTATCAATTGTTTAATGTTACTCATGATTTTCAACCATAAGTCTCGAGTAAATGGGGTAAGTAAAATCACTCTATAAGCTCTCATAATTTGGAAAACTGTTAACCAATAATAAGCTTGGCCCAATCTTTCTTTAACAGGCCCAAGAATAATTATCCCAGTGAAAAGACCTAAGAATAAATCAAAGCAGTTCCTTTTTAACCTAAAAAATAACCTCCAATCGGGTAAATATAATACGAATCTAATTAGAATTTCACCAAAGAAAATCCCAGTAAATGAACATTCTAATCGGTATAATACATGAGCAAGCAGTTCCAGCATTCCATGAGATCTAAAACATTGAGCTACTAAATCACATATAACAAGTATCGGAAAAACAAATTCAAATTTATAATAAATAGCCAATCCAACTTTCCTACGTTTAAGATCATCAAGTACATCTTTATGCATAGAAACTGGATGATGCGCAGGTCCAAATATCCCTTCTCTTTGCTTGAGATGTTCTTTAACTCCATCCATTCTTGTAATATTGAAACAACTAACAACTATAGCAATGAATACATTAACAAGCCATACTGTCATAATAATCATTCCAAATATAAAGAAAAGACATGCAGCTAAACTATCAGAGTCCATAGTTATATACATAATATCTGTGAACGTATTAGCCGACATAAGAATGAAAACTTGTTCTAAAGAATTGAAGATATTGTCGAAATTAACCGTACCTTCATGGGGATTATCTAATGTTTCACATCGGGAATTTATAGGACATCTGAATCCTTTTATACTACTTGAATGTACACCATTAGCAAGTAAATAGGGACGTGCGTGGCCATTACTATCTAGATAAGACCCACAATAACTATCGGTATTAACATACGTATCATTAAAATCATCGGGATTATGCCAAACACAATGTCTTCTAAAAGACGTTTTGAACGATTGAACTCCAATAATTGCAAAAAATAAACCAAAACAACTAATGAAAATCAATACGTCCACCAACTGTGGAATGGCTACTTTTAATGCTTTCAAAATCAATGAAGTACCTCTAGTTAAATTACAAAGTCTTAAAATTCTCAAGCAACTTAAAGCTCTGAATATCATAATATTATGTTCGGCATCATGATGATTAATTGAAAGTAATAAAGATAGCCAGAATGTTATAACCGATATAAAATCAATTCTATGCCAACTGTTTCTTATATAAGCTCTTCGAAGTTGTAAAATATCGATACGGTCACTTAAAGGTTTCATCATAAACGTATTTTGATGAGACAATTTCTGAGAAGCTGATGGATGTTTTGAAGTTGAAGTATCGATGGGAGAATCATGATGCAGAGATAAATCATATTTTGATCTTATTGACGTATCGGGTTCAGGAGTTTGGTCTTCTAATTCAATTTCATCAGTGAATAATTCATTTGAATCGTTTTTATTATATGAAGGTCTTGATTTCTTTGACCGTGCTAATTTTTGTCCACTAACCCAGAAGAATCTTGAGTATTCCTTGATGGCTTCGATCCATGTCCCTTCTAGAATCTTAGATCGAAGGAAATTCTCAGGATATGGGATGTTAAGCTCTTTGAACATGATTCTATCGTCATAAAATCCATATGCAACAATCTTCATAATCATCTCCCAAGTATAACAAATATTAATAACTATAAGAACATAATCTGCCCAATTATATCCATGAAGAACATATCCATGTAATACAGTCGGATTCCATTGTCGGTAACTCAACAAACCAGTTTGTAAGATCAATAGAATCAAGAAGAAAGTATTATTCAAATTATTAGCCAATACTGTATGGCACCATTGTCGGAATTTATTCTGTGGACTGAATATTTTTAAAGTATTTCCGAATAAATACATTGTAGATAAATCAGTTTTCCATATACTGGAAATCTTAGTATCAGGAAATACTTTAGATGCTAGTGGGATATTTTCAAATGCAACTGAAGTATGAGGAATTTTAGGGGCTGTATTAAGGCCAATATTATCATCAATAACGCTATCTAATTCTTCCACTGATTTGGCGAATATATTATCGGCCTTCTGGCTTAGTTGAGGTTTAATATTAACACTGGTAGACAGCTGATCTAAGCGAAGATCTGAATAATTAGAATGAACACTCGAATCATCTCGTAGTGATGGTGATTTTCTTGATGAAAGTTCAGATTGTGGCATTGCTGAAGTACCTGTACCTGCAATACGATCTGAAACTCTAGTTATAATATTAGTAAATTTCCCAGGAGACTCTATTTCATGATCATTTACGGCTAAAGTTGGCGTTAAAAGTCCAAGTTCTAAATCTTTAGTCTTGTTGGATACTGGAGTTACTGGTGGTTTTGTATCAAATGGATTAAGCAAGTCATTATCGGTTGTATCTATATGCAATGAAGGAACTTGTTGAACTGGTTGAGCTTCTAAGGAGGCATCGCTCTTATTATGCACGGGGAACCAGTTTGCTTCACCTTTATTGGTTCCAAGAGCTATTTTCAACCCCTGTTTAATGGCATTAAAATCTTGTTCTTCTGCTGCATCACTTAGAAGTGATTTCGTTACTAAATGGGAATCGTCATTTGACAATCGTGAACTATCAGTCTCGATTTCTTCTGTATTTGAATGAACAGTTAAATATGATTTATTAGATTGGGATTTAGGTCGTTTACTTGATTTCCTTCGACGATTTGACGGCCTTCGATTAACTGAAGGTCGACGATTATCTGACAGCTGATTTATATCAGACAGCCGATTTACATCTGACGAAGACCCTGCTTGATTAAGGTATTCATCTTCAGGATGATTACTCATTATCTATTAAACTGCTCTATTGATCTATTGGGTGTATAAATCTAGCATCTATATGCTTTGTAGCGATATTATACGGCAGTTACGGTAATTAAGTGAGTTAATGCAGTATCCTTTGGTGATATTTACGATTTCGCGATGCTATATTTAGGCATTATAAGTAGCTAAGTAGTGTATTTACATGTTTGTTCTTATTAGATGTCATTTACATCCGATAAGGTTATGTATGTGAAAGGTTATGTAAGTGAAAGCCACTCACTTGTGGTTATTTTAGGATTTTGTTATTCTATTACTTAATATTTAAGATGAGTTTTACTGTAGAATTAATACACTATAAATATTTACTCTAATTATCTCTGACTTGTACCAAATATACTAGTTATAGCAGTATTCATACTAATATTTATACTGCAATTACACAAACACTGTACAAAGTACAAACAAATGTCCATCATAAACTATGGACTCATCGTATATTGCAAGGCTGAGCTGATATTCTCCATACAGTACATTACTGTACACACTGTACTTTTCTGTACAATTGTCAGGTGCATTCGTAATTGTCTGCATTAATAATCACCGATCTACATACTTTAACTTGCGTTTTAAATGACTCAATATAGTCTAATTCTTATAGTTTATTGCACTTTGCAGCCTTTTTAGGAAGCCCGGTCCGATTATACTAATTACTTGCGTCCGGCACGCATTTAAGCCATATTTCTCAGAAGCGCAAAAAAATCGGCTTTTAAATACTTCTTACTTGGCTCTTTTCATAATGTCAATGAGTTATGACATATTGAAAATCAACCCTGATCTTCGGGTTGGGTTGAAGGTACGAAACCTAACGGTTTCCGTTAAAAATAAGGGGGACGTAGAGTCTGAAACAACCAATAATATCCTTGAAGATATTTCATTTGATTTAAATAAAGGAGAAATGTTAGCTATAATGGGGGGTTCAGGCAGTGGTAAAACGACGTTGTTGAATACATTGTCACAGAGATTGAATGTCAAGAATAAAAAATTGAAATTTTCAGGAACAATTAATTATTATATGGATAATAATCTCGTTGAAAAGAATCATATTAGGAACTCGTATATGCTTCAATCTGATTTCTTTACACCAGGTTTAACCACATGGGAATATTTGAATTTCCAAGCTGATTTAATGCTAGCCTCTGCTACGAAGGAGGAGAAAGAACTGTTGATAAATTCTCTATTGGATATATTGGAAATTGACCATTTGAGAAATAAAATAGTTATGTCTTTCACGCTGGTGATAAACTTTTCCGGTGGTGAAAGAAGAAGAGTTTCATTAGCAGTCCAATTATTAAGCAAGCCATCATTATTGTTTCTTGATGAACCTACGACCGGTTTGGATTCCAGTTCTTCGTTCAAATTGGTGCAAGTATTGCGTAAACTTGCATCTTCTAGTTTAGGAGTAACTGTCATATTATCTATTCATCAACCAAGATCAGAAATCTCTTTGATCTTTGATAAAATATGTTTGTTGACAAGAGGTGGAAGATTGGTTTATTATGGGAACTTAGCCAATTCTCTTACGTATTTCTCAAGCTTAAATTTAATTCCTTCAGATATTCATATTTCTAAGATTGTTGAATACATTATGGACCTTTCAGTGAAAGATTCAAGCTCCAAAGAACGTGAGCAGCAAAGTATAGAAAAGACTAATAAATTAATTGAAAAGTGGATATTACAACAGAGCCTTGATCAAATAGGTTCAGTTCCATTTGAATCTAATTTACATTTATTTCAAACGCCTAGAAATGCTAGGATTTCTTTCATTAAAGAAGTAATTATTCATACTAGAAGGACCTTCATTTTATCTTATAGAGACATTTATTCCTTAATGTCATTGGTGGGATTAGCTATAGTATTAGCCCTTATTAACGGTTGGTTATTCTATAAACCCCCACCAGATTTAGCAGGTATACGTTCATATACTTCATCATTATATGTGATGTTAGAAGTGGTTGGATTCATGCCTCTTTTCATTGAAATAGAAAGATTATGGCAAATGGATGGGATCTTATTCTTTAGAGAGTACACTGAAAATTTCGTAAGTATACCAGGATTTATTATATCAAGGAGATTAGGTAAGATTCTTATTGAAGATATCCCAGTTACTTTCCCGTTTGCATTCATTTCCTATTTCATGTGGGGTTTAAGAACCTCAGAAGAAATTGGTGGTGATTTTACTATTCATTATTTCTTAATTTATTGGGCTATAACCGTTGTAACTTATTTTATAGCCATGTCTTCAGCTATGGCAGGATTCGCTATTACTTCAGATTTTGGCACTACAGCTATGGTTCAAAATCTTTTCTATCAATTGCAAAATAGTGCTTGTGGATATTTCGTTAATGCTGCTACAATGCCAGTTTACGTCAGATGGTTGAAATATATCTCTTATTTCTGGTATGGGTTCGGGGCTTTGGTTGCAAATCAATATACTGGTTGGCACGGTGATTGTCCTTATGATACTGAAGACCAGTGTATTGAATATAGTGGAGATTATCAATTAGAAGTTCTTGGATTCCCTAAAAACTGGATTCTGGAACCAATAGGAATTTTAGTAGCATGGTTCTTTGGATTTTATATTATTGCAGCTATTGGATTCAGGTTCCGTAACTACGATATTGAAATGGCTAAGACTTTACAGAATAAGTATGGCGATGAAGAAGAGGAAGAAGAAGATAAAGAAGTGGTGGATGAAAAAGGGAAAGACGTCGAAATTGCAAGTCATGAATTTGATAATCTGTTGGATGATGATGTTAATATTCAATTAGATGATATAAATTTAACAGTGCTCCCAAGTAAATTATCATTTAAGTCCGATAAATTCAATATATTAAATCAAGTAACTGCTAATTTTGAAGCTAATAAAGTTAATGTTATAATGGGTCCTTCAGGTAGTGGAAAAACTACACTTTTAAATTTGATTTCCAATAGATTACCCAAAAGTACAAGATTTAAATTAGCAGGTAACATAAAAATCAATGGAACTCAGAATATAAGTACTAGTGAATTGAGTAAAATATCAGGGTATGTGACTCAATTTGATAATTCATTAATTCCTCATTTGACTGTTAGAGAAACTTTCTATTATCAAGCCAAATTAAGATTAGATGTTTCAGAACATGAAAGAATACCTAAACTTGTTAATACACTAATTAGATCTATTGGATTAATTGATTGTGCTGACACAATGGTTGGTAATGAGAATTTAAAAGGGATTTCAGGAGGTGAAAGAAGAAGAGTTTCAATTGGTATACAATTGCTTAGTAAGCCAAAGATTTTATTCTTAGATGAACCAACTTCAGGTTTAGATTCAACTACCTCTCAATCAATCATTGCTTTATTAGATAAACTTACAAAGGAGAATGGTACAACTATAATCTCAACCATTCATCAACCTAATGAGAAGATGTTTCAGCAATTCGGATCGATGTTATTATTAGCTAAAGGTGGGCATGTTGTATATAATGGAACTAGTGATAAGATTGAAGAGTATTTAAGATCCATTCATTTCAAGAAACCCGACGATGTTAATATTGCAGATTACATTTTAGATATAATCAGTCAAGGAATTGATGAGACTAAAGAAGATGTACAATTCAGAATCGATACATTAGTACAAGAATGGGATATCCATGGAGATGTAAGCTTCTCAGAAGGAAATGATGTTAATTTAAAGAATTTTAAACTCCGTCAATTACCTTTTGGACCAAGATTTAAAACTATTTTTGATCGTCAACTTTTAAGTTCATTCAGATCAAGAGATGCTTTCTATACTAGAACTACACAAGTTGTGGGATTAGCTATAATCCATGCATTATTCTTTTCGCCATTAAAGAACTCTAGAGAAGGTATTGATAACAGATTAGGATTGATTCAAGAAGTTTTGAATTTCTATTTCATTGGATTGGTTAATAACTTTGCAATTTTCCCTGTTGAAAGAGATTTATTCTATCAAGAATATAAAGATGGTGTTTATAATAATTTAGAATTCCAAATCGTTTACTTTATCATTGAAAGTGCTATTGAAATACCAACATGTTTATTCTTCAGTGCATTTATTGTTTTCGTTATTGGCTTACCTCGAACTGCAGAGATGTACTTCACTATGTTTTTCACGTGCTACGTCACTATTAATGCTGGTGAAAGTTTAGGTATACTTGTTAATTGTATGTTCAATCATCTTGGAGTAGCTATTAATGTATTATCTAATATGATGATTATTGCTATATTTATGGGGGGAACAATGTCGTTACACATGCCCGAAATCTTTAAAGCTTTCAATTACATTAACCCTTTGAAGTATGCTGTTGGTATATGTGCCCAATTTATTTTACAAGGACAGAACTTTAAGTGTTTAGGTGATGTTGGATGTACTTTGGATACCGGAGATAAAATCTTAGAATACTATGGATTAAAGAGCTATCTTCCTGGTTTTTTCGGTGGATTAGTGGCTTGTTTTGTTATTTACAGGTTATTAGCAGTATTAACTTGTGAATTAAGGATCAGATATTTTTTATAGATGTAAATAGTCAATTAATATGTAATAGAAGGTTAAATGTCGTAATATTCTGCATAGAACTGTTCGTATAGTGAGAGTGTTCGGCCGACAATGTCACGGTTCGCATGTGTAATTCGGAGATAAAATCACATTTTCAACTACCGAGGATATCGGATAAATATATATAAGGTTCCTAAACTCCCATTATTGTTGTATCTAAGCGAGATTTAGATTATTTATTACCAGATATATTCAAGATTTATTTATTATAGGATTTGCTAAGCTAAAGATTCAACATCCAGGAATTACTTTATCAGTCACAATACGAAGTGACCTCATCTCAATGTCAGAAGCAGTAGCAGCTAGTGAACCATCAGTGATGGAACAGAATTTAGGAGTCAGGAAAATAGGAGACAACCAATTTGAAGGGATTAAACCATTATCTAAGCCAGTAGCCACTTCTAGGGGAGTTTTCGGTGGGAATTTATGTGGCCAAGCATTAATTGCAGCTATGGAAACAGTGGAACCAGGATTTGTGCCACACTCATTACATTCATATTTCATTGCCGCTGGTGACGATACTATGGTGTGTCAATATAATGTAGAGCATTTGAATACCGGTAAAAACTTTGCTAATAGATTAGTGAAATTATCACAAAATGGCCAATTGAAGTATATCATCATGATATCTTTAACTAAGAGGAATAGTATTAAAGCCACAGCTAAAGCTTTTGAACAGAGTGGAAAAGGTGTAAGACCATTTGAGTATCAATTACCACCAAATTCGGCTTTTGATAATCATAAAGTGGATGATTTACCGTATTTTAATCTGAAAAGTAATAACAGAAAGATCATTCTGGTAAAACTCCCACCGAATTTCTTAGAAAAAACTGATGATGAATTAGATAAATCTCCAAGTGAAAGACAATTGTCTTTTTACATTAAACTCAACGATAAACAATTATCTCCTAGTTACAAATATGGATCAATGGGATTAATTACAGATTCGCTTTTTTTAACGAGTATCTCCAGAATCTTGCATTTAGATACTAAAGACGGCAGACCATTAGGTTTTAGTGGTGGTGGGAATGATAATTTTTTCTCTATATCGTTAGACCATTCCATTTACTTTCATGATGATGACTTTGATCCAACTCAATGGCTCTTTTTCAATTTTAATTCCCCAAGATTTTCTAATAATAGAGTTTTATTTAATGGTGGTTATTATAATCAAAAGGGGAAATTGATAGCAAGTATTGTACAGGAAGGACTTGTATTCTTCAAGAATGATGCTGAATTAAGAGCTAAGCTTTAATATTTATAGAATAATAGAATGTATATTTGCAGCCATTTCTCTCAATTACCCTTATCAGATAATTATCTAGCCATTTTTTTAATGACTATCATTAAATTTTATAAGTAATAAGTTTAATTCACCTTGAATAACTTTATAGATAAGTATAGACAAATGTATTGAACGCTTAAACATTGTCTTGTCTGAAAGACTGTCTTAAATAATCATGGCTTAGTGATGGTACCAGAAATCTAAGTCCTGTGCCGCCAGCCGAGCTCAAACTCCGCTACATTTACTACGAAAATCAAGGCATCTGAAACAAAAATGCTGATCGTCCTGTGAAAATAAAAATTGGCCCGCGGTTGATTTTTTCTATATAAACTTACGCTTTCTACATCAGTAATTTCACATAAAACTTTGTAAATATTACGAGATGGAACAAGTGTACACCAATAGAGATAGATGTGTTATGGAAGAGAAAATGACCTTAGTTAAGGTCAGTGATAATGTTTATAAGGGGAAGTATCCCTTAGAACCTTATGTCGAGCATATTGAAAGTACTTTTGGAGGAGAATTAATTACTCAAACTATATTAGCAGCTTGGGAAACTATAGAAGATCCAGAATTTACTGTTCATTCACTTCATTCTTATTTTCTTAAAGCAGGATCTGATAAAAGTCCAATGAGATACGAAATAGAAACTAATTCTCAAGGGAAGAATTACATTAATAAAACAGTAAAGACATTCCAAGAACATACTAATCAACTTGTATTTTTACTCACATGTTCATTTACAAGAAATAATAGCATTGAAAATAGAAAGAGTCAATTTGCCAATGGCGAAACTAAGAGAATTCCTTATGAATTTTCAAGAAGTCCTAATCCTATACTTGCAGAATACAAAGATAAGGTCTTAGAACAAGAAGATGTATTGATATTAGAACATACTCATGATCTTGTGAGTCATGCATTGCCTGTTATGTACCTTAACTTTGATAAATCTAAATTAGAGCCATTTATTGGAGACAGGGAACTTGGATTTTTCTGTAAAATCAACGATCAATTACCAAGAAATTCTACAAAAGCTGCCAGGATAAAGCTTGGTGATTTATTATACCTTTCAGACAGTCTTTATTTAGGATTAATATCGAGAACCTTGGGATTTCCTTTAGCTGAAAAGAACGTTAACTTCTTCAGAGTATCGTTGGATCATCTGGTTTTCATTCACGATACTGATTTTGATCCAACTAATTGGCTTTTCTTAGAGTATAAATTCAATAGAATGAGTAATGATCGAGTTTTATGTATCTGTTCATTCTACGATTTGAACGGAAAATTGATTGCTACTTTGACACAAGAAGGGTTAATTAACTTACCTAAATATATGGTAGATGGAGCTGTTGGAGGCTCGTATAAACTTTAACTTATTTATAAATATACATTTTTGCAACCAATATTTAGACTCCGCGAATTGCGGAGTGATAAAATCATATGGAATCTGGAGTAGTATAAAGCCGTCGAACTTTCCTCTTAATAAACATATAATGATTGACACAAGTTATGGAAGTATAATTAGTGAAGGGTTAGGTGTAATTCTTGATAAATTAGACCCGAAATATTCTCCTCATGGCATTCATGCCTTTTTCAATAATATTAATTCGGATAAATTAAACTGGGAAGTGGATGAAATAAGTAATGGTAATAGTTTTATTAACAGATCGATTGAAGGAAGTTCTAATTCTGAGATTAAAACATTGATAAACTGTTCGTTGACTTCTATAAACTCCTTCCAAAAACTGACTGAAAGCTACACTGCATACCAAGAACTTATTAAGAAAAGGAGAGCCGAAGGAAAAACAGAAGATGATGACGATGATGATGAAATCAAAAGAATTGAGGTTCCATTCAAGTTTCAAGTCCCATTCCCCGCTGACGTTAAGGACTTGGATTTGTCGAAGTTGCAGCTGAAGATTGAAAGCGGGATCGAATTCAAATTACCTCAGACCGTTAACATTGACTTGAAACGAAATAATTACGACAACACCACTAAATTCTTTGCAAAGATGGTTGATAGACAGGATAATAAATTCACTGGACTCTGCAAATTAACTGACAGCATAAATATTTTAAAATATAATGTCAAGGGAACCGTCAAGATACAAGAACGAATCATATATATTCATGACGTCGACTTCAATCCTAACGAGTTCGTTACTTTCCAATTCAAAGTCCTTTCTGTAAATAATGGAAAGCTATTGACTGAATTCGAATTATTTAATTTAAATGGTGTACAGTTTGCAACCATTTTACAAGAAGATTTAATAGTCCCAGATAATTTAACTCTAAAACTATAGATAAATAATATATATTAAACTTTTGCATTCAACCTAACCCCTACTAATGTGCATCTAGCAAAATAGAAGAGTAAAGTACCAGCAAACATTAAACATCCAACTAATGTAACAAAATTATCATAGTGAGGCTGACTACCATTGTCGATAACAGCTGCACCAATAGGAATACCCACTAAATTACCCAAACTAATAACGAAATTAAGAATACCGTACCTTTCACCAAACTCTGAAACTTTAGTAATTTGAGCTAAACATGCAGGAATCATACTTAAAATCAGTCCTGAGAAAAATCCACCAACTCCTGCAAATGCATATAATGCTTTAATATTAGATCCAAAAGCATACCAAATAGCAAAAATACAAATATCCAAACCTGCAACCATTATAATATTAACATTAAACTTCCCAATAAAATCTGATCCTAGTCCTGGAAGAAGTCTTCCAAGTATACTTGTAGCATTCCATGTAGTTAAAAGCAAATAACCCTCTGATTCAGAAAAACCTTGTGCAATTACATAAGTAACGAAATAAGTTAATAATAAAACTAAACCTAATTCCATACAGAATGAACCAGCAGCAGTTAATAAGAAAGTTCTATCAGTATGTTTCATAGCAATTGCTTTCATTCTTTGTAAAACCAATGAAACTTCAACTTCTTTCCAACTATTTACACTCAGATTTTTAGAAAATCTATAGAATCTTTCTTTAACAAAAATGGAAGATAAAGTCAATAAACCCAAACAAATGAAGGCTACAATTCTTAAAGCCCAAACATAGTCATAAACTTGAAAAGTATGTCTAAGAAGTAAAGGAAAAACCAAACCTCCTACACTTCCTCCAGATGTGACAATCCCAGTCATAAATCCTCTTTTACGGAAGAACCAATGATTAATAACCCCAACTAATGGAGTTAAACCAATCCCATTACCAATACCTAAACAAATAAAACTTAAAATAAACTGATAAAGCAGATTACTACTAGCTGCAGCCATCATACCTCCGAATGTTAAAATTGTAGTTAAAATAAGTAAAATTCTAGTACCTTTACGATCGAAAATAGGACCAGCAACTAATCCTGTTGAGTAACATAAAGCTAAATATAATGAGAATATCCAGGATACTGTAGATGCTTTTAAATCAGCCAACTGATGAGTAGATACATAAGCTTGAATTGCACCAATAGAATTAACCATACCTAAAGTACAAATAGCACCACAAAAAGATGCAAAAATTACTAAATAAGCTTGGAATCCACCATCTGGATATGTTTCGTCTTCTCTTTCTACGACATGATTTTCTGTATCCACTAATTCTATATCTTGACTCATTCTTAGTCAAACTTAACGATAAGAAATCTGGGTGCGACTTGGCAAATATTTAAAATGGACTTTAAAAGCCTAAATGAGTCAACCATCAGCAGTCTTTTGGAGATATTTGATAAGATATTCACACACGACCATTTATTAGTTCTAGATTCGAAGTTATCTCCAATAATCAATTTCTTAATTCCATTTAAAGAATTCAAGCAAAGGGGGAAGTTTGAAAGAGTTATATGGGTTGAAGATATAAATGCTGAGATTCTTTCACAGCATCAAAATATCGTAATCTTAATTGATAATGATACACCAATTAGCATACCGACTCATTCTAGAGTAACATTGATTGTTAAGAATCTTAGTAAGTCTAAAATATATGAAATCAATCAACAATGTGGTCTCAATTTGGATTTTAATCAGGTCATCACGAATCAGTTGAATCATGTTCGAAGTAAAAAGATTAAAATTTACAATTGGAACTTTAATGGGATTATGGTGGACGATGACGTAATAAGCTTGGTAGATAATGGATTAAACAACTATTTCAATCAACCTTTGTACCAGATCAATGAAGTTAATAAGTCGTTGATTAATTTGATAGATAAGCTTGGTATTAAATTTAATAATCAATATTCTATTGGGGTGAATAGTAATTTATTGCTTAAATTATTTGATGGTAGATTGACTGAATACTTAAATGATAATATGAATAATCTTCAACAAGAATTTTATTTGAATAATCTTAAAGGTTCCTATAATTTAGTCGTGGTAGAGCGAAATATCGATTATATGCCGGTAATAATGAACCAATTGAACTATGTGGGGCTTATTGATGACTTGCTAGATATAAACATCAACTTAATTAGGTTAAATAACGAACAAATCAAAATTGATGATGAATTGTTCACCAATTTAAAGCATTTGAATTTCTCATTGATTGGATTGAAACTTAATAAATTAGCAAGATTAATTAAGAATCAGTATAATTCCAATTCAAATGATATGAATTTAGAAGAAATAAAGAAATTAGTGGAAAACTTATCGGATTTAAATAAACAGCAGGATTTGGTAAAGAAACATACAAATATATCCGAATCTTTATTGAACAAAATCAAAATTCAAGGTTCCAATAAGTATAATGAATACGAAATATATTTAACGTTTGAAAATGATGTTTTTAATATGAATTATAAGACTCAAATTAGTAAAATAGAAGAATTTTTAACTATGAATTTGAGTCAGGATATTTTAACAAATGCTATTATATTAGTTTCAATCATTAATTCTGGTTTAAAGGCTAAAGATTATGATCATATTAAATTGGCCATGACTGAAAATTACGGGATAGAAGCATTACAAGTGATTGAAAACTTGTTCAAGTATAAACTAATCAAAATAGCTGATACAGAAATCCTTGATAGCCAGCAAGAAGGCATTACAGGAGGGATAGATATGTATAGAAATAACTACACTTTGCTTAATAAGTTTTGGGGATTACATCCAGAGGAAGATGAAGAAAAAGAGGAAATCAATTCAATCGACCAATACGATGCACCTTCATTCACCTTACCTTCTAATACAGTCCCACTTAACATAAGGTTAATCGAGTCATTATTTTCAAGAGAGTTTTTGACTTATAAGCCAATTAATAAAATTACAAAACAGCCAAGCTGGGAGAACCTCAACTTAGATAAAATGTTTAAAGGAGAAATCAATGAAGTTAAAACATCTATTAATGTCGACCAAACAGTGTTGGTATTTTTAGGAGGAATTACATGGAGTGAAATATCGTGTATTAAATATTTGAATGAAAAATTCAAATCAAGGAACTTGAATCAGAGATTTGTAGTAATCACCAATGGGATTATTAAAAACTCTGACTTACAAGTAACCTTGAAAGAACAATGAATATCATGATTTTGGAGTATTATACTGAATCTTCTGCCTCTTTTTGAGCTTTTAATTGAGCGTAGTAAGCATCTCTTTTTTGAACCAAAGGCTTGTGTTCAAAGTACCAATAGGCAGTAGCCAATACGAATCCACAACCGAATCCGATGGTTATATCAGTGATGATCTTTCTTCTTAATGTTCCAGTAATTGGTGCAATAGCCATTTCTAATTATATAAGGACTAGTCAATAGTTATTTATAAGGTGATTTTCTAATTGGACAAATTGCGAAGCCGTCGTGTCGCGCCATATTCTTGTCCTTTTCCCTTAATATTTATCAGTATTGTTCGTGTCGTGTGCAAACCGTCGCGAAAATCTGACGATTCTCCAATGAGCGGTTTCTCAAATATCGTTATATTCAATACATAATGAACAGAGTGGGATTAAGGGCTTTTACTAGAAACTTTCAATCATCCGCAAGGGTGATGAACAATGTTTATGGATCTCCTAAATCAGGAGTCTACTCCAATCTTCCATTTGCTGTCAAGAGAAAATTTATTCCATTTAAAGTCTACTACTGGGGAATTCTTGGATTCTTTTTTGCATTCCCATTCATTTCTACTTACAGAAGTTTGTACCAAGCTGGATCCTTTGATATGTAATCAGTGTCGCATAATATACATTAAATATTAAATCGGACTTTCTTAGTAGCTCGTGGCTGCTCCTCTAAATTGCGCTTTATAATTGATTTAAGAGGTCTGTCTTCTGAATCATTTGTCGGTATACTGGATTCGGTTTCAGTGGTAGTATCGTCAAGATCAAAGAACGCCAATCCTAATGGGTTGTTCGTCATCTCTTCAAGGTTTTTCCAGTCCTTGTCTGAGACTTGATCAGACTTTTTAATATCAGGAGCAGATGATGGTGGTGGAGTGTCAAGCTTAAGCATGTATAACTCTTCATTCTTGATCGGTAGCCCGAAATTCGTAAGATAAATATATAATCCTTCGTTGTCCTCGATGGATTCGAAGGGATTGTTCAAAAGATTAATGTAATCAGAATTTGGCTTTAAATTAGGTCTAAACTTTCTCTGAATAAATAAATTTTGCTTAAAGTTTTGCTCATCTACTGTACTTCGTATGTTAATAAGGGTTTTATGGTAATAATTTACTTTCGAAATGAATCTCTTACCATCTCTCATTAATGAATCGTGAACCTCATTAATCTTGAATATAAGGTTATTTCTAAGCTTCATATTCTTTCTGTAAAAACTAGTATCTTCAAAAGGTTCTAATTGATTATTTATCGTTATAATATATTGAAGAAGAATATTACACTCTCGAACAAAATGCTCTGAATTGATATTTGTGGGGAGTTTATGTTTTTCATCTTCATTTAATGCAGCATCCAGACGAAGTTGTTGTTGACTTAAACTAGTAGCTTTTATAATAAACTGTTCTATCTTATTCATAGTAGTACTATTGAAGATATTCAATCCTGAATTGGTCCTTCCCGTAAGCCATGTTTTAAACAAATCTATTAAACTTTGTCGAGTTGGAGTATCTGGAACAAGTCGATAACTTTCGGTGAATATTTTGAATAAGTTATGCTCAAACAACACATTATATGGGTTGCCAATCTTTTTGACTATAGAATCGAGGAGATAGATACCATAAAGCTTGTAGCGTGGTAAGCATTTAATGATTCTGTTCTCAACGATATTTACAATGACGTCGCTTTTATTGACGTGATCTTCAGCTATTCGGGTTAGATCATTGATTAAGGTGGCAGAGCCCGACGTTAGATTATTTACAAGGTTCTGGAACTCCTGTTCGTTAAATGCTTCGCCCATAGAGACACTGTGCGAAAGATTTCTGTATCAAGAGTTGATGCAAATGGACAGCCACTAAGAATGTGATGTGTCTGCATTTAACTGCTAAAGTTGAATTTGATTAAATAGGATTGATACCGTACTGTTATCTCTGCTGAGACTTGTAGTATAATAGTATTAAAGAAATAAAGCATAAATTGAGAAATTAAAACTGCTTTATTTGTTATGTTGTAGGTTTATAGCTCTGCTATGGCGATATAAATTTATATTTTTCCTACGAACAAGAGAAAAGATTTTACATAGTGTCCTCTTCTGCTTAAAGTGAATTCAAATACTGTAGTATTTTTTTTATTTTTTTTTATAATTCTTGTTAAAACAAGTCGATAAGGGTTCTCTTTATTCTCAAAGCTGCAAATTGCAAAAACTACAGTTTGTGCAAAAAATTTAAAAATTTATTAGACTATTATTTCAACCAGTAATAGCATATATTAGATATACAACTCAGAATAAATAACTCCATAATACAATGAGTGCTGTATTTCCAATTGGCTGCAATATCATTGTTATCTAATTTTCGGACGACGGTACAGCGCCGGTACCGCGCCGGCACTTTTGACTAATTCACTGAAAAACTAATCTTGACTGATTCAATATATTCAAGATATTATGTTCAGACAATTAAGAACATTTTCTAGCACAGCTAGAGCTTTGAAGATCAATGTCAAGAATCCTGTTGTAGAAATGGACGGTGATGAAATGACAAGAATCATTTGGCAAAGAATCAAAGATAAGCTTATTCATCCATACTTAAACATAGATTTGAAATACTACGATTTAGGTATTGAAGCAAGAGATAAAACTGATGACCAAATAACCATTGACGCTGCTAATGCTATCAAGGAATACGGAGTTGGTGTTAAGTGTGCTACTATCACTCCAGATGAAGCTAGAGTCAAAGAATTTAACTTGAAGAAAATGTGGGTTTCTCCAAACGGTACTATTAGAAACATCTTGAACGGTACTGTTTTCAGAGAAAGTATTATTATTCCAAACATTCCAAGATTAGTTCCAGGCTGGGAAAAACCAATTGTCATTGGAAGACACGCTCATGGAGATCAATATAAAGCTACTGATTTAGTCATTGAAGAAGCTGGTAAATTGGAAATGGTTTTCACACCAAAGAATGGTGGTGAACCAGTTAAAAAGACTATCTTCAACTACCCAGAAACTGGTGGTGTAGGCTTGGCCATGTACAACACCGATGATTCCATTAAAGGTTTCGCTCATTCTTCTTTCAAAATGGCTTTAAACAAAAACTTACCATTATACTTATCTACTAAGAACACTATCTTGAAGAAGTATGATGGAAGATTTAAAGATATTTTCCAAGAAATCTACGAAGCTACTTATAAGTCTGAATTTGAAGCTAAAGGATTATGGTACGAACATAGATTGATCGATGATATGGTTGCACAAATGATCAAATCTAAAGGTGGTTACGTCATGGCATTAAAGAATTACGATGGTGATGTTCAAAGTGATATTGTTGCTCAAGGTTTTGGATCTTTAGGTTTAATGACTTCAGTTTTGATGACTCCAGATGGAAAAGCTTTTGAAAGTGAAGCTGCTCATGGAACTGTCACCAGACACTTCAGACAACATCAACAAGGTAAAGAGACCTCGACCAATTCTATTGCTTCTATCTTTGCATGGACCAGAGGTTTAATTCAACGTGGTAAATTAGACGAAACTCCAGATTTAGTTGAATTTGCCCAAACTTTAGAACAAGTTACCGTTCAAACCGTCATTGATGGAGTCATGACTAAAGACTTGGCTTTGGCCCAAGGTAAGACCGATAGATCTAGTTATGTTACCACTACTGAATTTTTAGATGAGGTGGCTGAAAGGTTAAGTAAAGCTGTTAATGTTTAAACTATATAGTTAACATGATTCTTTCTAGTATCTAAGTGAATTCTATATCAATTGTATGTTTTTGTAAGACAATTACGCTCTAATTATACTCTAATTACAGTCTAATTACACATTAATTATAGAGCAATTACATGTTAACTATACAGTAAACGGCTCTTGTGGTTCTACATGTTTCACTACAACAATAGTACCCCATTATAAGCCAATCTATTGTACTTGAACACTAGTATCTATTGAAATTTCCAAATGATAAACGCAATGTGTCATTGTAAAATGATGTTTCGATAAAGTGTTCTATTGTTCTATTATGTAATAACACTATTGTCATAAATATTATTGTGAAAAATCTATTGTTCATATAAAACCACTCCTAAAAATTTCATATTAAATGTCTATTGATAGCTACTATCTAGTAGTGTCTGCAATAGTGTCACCGATTTAAAGTGCCAATCTAGGATCTCCGAGCTTCCCCATCCGTATTTCTTCCCTCATTGACACTCCCGTAACTGTGCGTATATCCGTAGTGAACGTAGCTGTATGTAGCCCTGAAATCTATTGTGCTTAGGATTGCTCAGATCAACCCCCTTAACTTTCTTTCATCAATTCATAAGTTACGACCAAATCTACTTCATCTAGTATTCTTGGTTGTTACCAAATCCATCGTCCAAATCTTGCCTAATTAGCAAACCTTGCTGCACCCTGGCAACTATTGGCGCAATTCTTCAGGGTTCTTTAAGCTTTGAAAAATTTCACTTACCCCTTAGGAATTTCTAGTGTTGCAGGCCAACATGTCTTATTACTATCCTGTTAGTCCAATGACACCAGGTTTCAATACGGTTTATCAAATCCAGATCGGTGGATCTCAGGGTTATATAGTTCCCACTCAGATCGGATCCACTAACAATACCGTTTATCATCTTAATAATAATTTTAATTTCCCAAACGGCTCAAATGTAAATGGTTCAAATAATGTTTCTAATAGATCCCAAATGAATCAGTTAATGTTGAATCAGTATAATGTTCCAAATCAGAACGTTTCTACTCAGAATATCTCGAATCAGAATGTAATGAGCAACCAAGCAACTGGTACCAACGTGCTACATGTTCCTATGATTTCATTCCAAAATCCTGTTCAAGAGTCGGCTAACTTCCCTGTTCATAAATTATCGGCAGTGGTTCCTCTTAATGTCTACAATTTACTCATGGGAATATATTCTTCGATCCAGATCAAAAAATATGCTACAGCTGCTATAGACCCTGACAGAAATTATTTGACAGCTTACGAATATACTATAAATAACCAACCTATCATTTGGGATTATGAAACTGGGTTTGTTCATTTAACAGGAATCTGGAAAGCTGCAGAATCTCCTTTCAATCTGAGTCCAAATGATGCTAATTTTCATAAGCCAAAAGCTGATATTGTTAAATTGCTAGATAGTACTCCCAAACAATATCAGAACTATATAAAGAGAATTAGGGGCGGGTTTTTAAAGATCCAAGGTACTTGGTTACCTTACAATCTCTGTAAGATACTTGCTAGAAGGTTCTGCTATTATATACGGTACGAATTAATCCCGTTATTCGGGAATGATTTTCTTGATTACTGTCTTAAACCCACCGATAAGAATTTTGGAGAATTGAAATTTGATGAAATCGAAATGGAAAGTGAAAACTTTGAAGTGTTTGAAGCTTCAAAATGCTTACAGTCGCTTAGCAAAGCGGAGGTGAAATTGACTCCTCAAACAACCCCCAATACTTTGCAATCTCCTTTCAAATTAGATTATGATCCTCAAACACCAAATATGGTAAGAAGCAAATCATTAGCTTCTGATCCATTATCACCTAAAACTCCTACTAGTGCTTTACCATCTCCTAACTATACCACAGCACCTAGGAATTTAGAAACTCCTGGTAGAAGCATTGATAAAACTAGTGATGGGATTAGTTCTTTATTGATGGCAGCAGACTTGGCTGAACAGCCTCCCGCAAAGACAAGAAGAGTTAGCATTAAAATTAATGACTTATTAACGTAGTTCGTATAAATTATTTTTTTATATATATGGGTAAATATAGGTTTCGCAATCGCGATTTTACCAGCTCATTATCATGGAGTTTCTTGAATACGATTCGTTTCAGGACGATTCAATTCCTCAACCCCAACCTGCATTATCCTTACCAATCCCTAGTAATATAGACTTGAGTTTGAAACTTCCAAAGTTGAATAATATTAAGAATTTATTGAAGTTCGACGAACAAATTGTAGAAAACGACGAGTTGAGTGAAAAGTATGCCACGTTATCTAAGAAGTTAGTTGACCAAGAGTTTAACGGTTCTTCGTACGAGAAAGATGAAAAATCGGACGAATCTACATATAATTTGTCAAATAAGCTTTCAAAAGTGTTGAATAACTCAGTAGATGAAGTACTCATTAAAGAATTGTTTAATCTCCAGTTGAATGAGAATGAACTTATTGATTCTAATTTGATTGGTAGTTTAAGTAGGAAGAATCTACGGAGTAAGATTGAGTCAAGCTTGATAAAAAATCAGTCATTGGTTTTGAAGAATTATCAACCCATAGTGAAAAGCTTTAAAATCGTTGAAGCCAAATTGAAATTCTTGAACCAACTTAATCTGGTAAATAATGAAAAAATTAACGACATATATAAGAATCTTGATTTCTTCAATAAAGAATTCAATACTTTACATTCAGAGAAAACTGAAGTCAATTTAAAGAAAAATTTACTTACAAATTTCAAAAAACATTTCTTATTAAATGAGTATGATGAATTTGTCATAAACAACAATGAAATTAATGAAGAGTTTTTTAAAGTGTTAGATAAATTAGATCAAGTATCAGAAAATTCTTCTATTTTATTATCAATAGAAAACTCCGGTTTAGGTATGAAAATTATTGAAAAATTAAACAAGTTAACTGATAAGGCTAACGATACTTTATATCAGTTTGCTAAACGAACATTGATTAATCCTAATCCCAATTTTAGTAACGAGAAGTTGTTGAAATTCCAAAAGACCTTACAGACTCTTAAAGCTCGTAATGCTGCGATGTACAATCAATTGATTCAAGGGTTCAGTAATGACCGCTCAAAGGTATTAATTGAAGAATTCAATAAACAATTAGGGAACGATCAAATAAATGGAGATCTTACTAGATATGTAGGTGATTTATTAGCATTCATCCATACTATGGTATTAAATGAAATTGAATTAATCAATTCCATTTTCAATAATGATACTGATCAGCTGAACAATTTATTAAATTTAATTTTCAAGAAAATTTCAAAGCTGTTGAAATCAAATTTTGAAACAATCATATCTATAGAATTAAATTTGAAGGTCATATTTTCAATATTCAATTTATTTGATTTATACAAATTAATGTTCAGTAATAAATTTCATAAAGATGAATCTAATTCATTGATAGTAACATTAAATGATTTAATTGAATTTTGCCAGTTCAAATTATTGGATTTGGTAGATAATCAATTGAAATCAATAAGATCAAGTAACCTGGCCAAGTTGGATTTGAACATTGATTTACAACCACCAGAATGGATAATTGATTTCTATTCTCAAATTTTACCCATAATAGAACAATCGAAATTAAATTTCAATTCTGTTTTAAACTTATCAGGAGAAAAATTAGATCAATTTTTAAGCAAGATAGTTAATGATCCAATTGATATTTTCAACCAACATATAAAATCCAAAGACTTTAATAATTTAGAAAAACTTGTAATTAAAATCAATTTTGTTGATTTAATTTTGTCAAAGATTTTACCAATTAATCTTTTGAATGATAAAATAATAGATTTAAACGACTTGATAGAAGAATTGAAACTTCAATTAATTAATATCCAATTTGACGATTTCTTGAAAAATTGTAATTTATATGACTTTCATAATATCATTAATATGATCGTTCCATTAGATTCCTTTGAAAATGATGAAGATTTTATGGTTGAAATTTACGAACCCGTTAAAGAAAATAAATTATTCACTGCTACAGAAATCGATAAAGTCAATGATTCAATATCAGAATATTTACCAAATGCATTAATTGAAACTCAAAATAGTTTATTAAAATTAAACAGTCCATTGATTTCAGGTGATATTACAGAAAATAGTTCAGTGAAATTTGTCAAGTTTTGCATAAAGTTTAATCTCATTATAGAACAGTACTTAAATAAATCGTTAATCTGGGGCGATAGAGAAATGGCTACATTATTAGGAGTAGAAGATATATATAATAAATAATGTATATTTACAATTGACGAACAGGTTTTTTACCTCTTCCATACCCATCAGCCGCATAATAATCCATAGGATAGAACGTATCAAATTCAACATCATCTTCCATCATTACATTAGCTTCATACGGAGTTAATAATGGTTTATTAAATGCGTATCCCCAATCAATTGATAACCTTGGACAAGCAACTTGAACAAAAGCATCAATATCATTGAACATTGATAATTTCTGAGGAAATATTTCACTTAAAATTATCTTGATTACTTTATATCCTTTGGCAGTAAGTTTATCTTGTAATTGACCAGCAGTTAACGGATTACCTTGTCGACCAAGAGCACCAAGAATCAACCCAATAGTTTTGGCTTTTTTCCCAGCTTGAATGGCATCTCTTCTTACTTTATGCATTTGATCATGGTCATAGTATTCTCTTGTAAACTTTCTTGAATATGGATCATATCTGTAAGCAGGTATTTCAGGATTGTGGATCATAGCACTTTCAAGATGGAATCTCCCATCTCCAAGATAAATCATTGCCAGTATATGATCATGGTCCAATCTAGGAGATGAACATCCCAACACTTCTGCTTTGGATAATGGTTTTAATTGAGGCGGTATTAAATAAATAGGATGGTCCGGATCATTCTCAAGACTTCTCTTAATGCTGTGAATGCTAGGATTGAATTGGATAGTTCCAAAGATAGCCATATTACTTTTTTCTGGAAAGTTCAACTTTAAGGTCTTCATTAAATGAGTTTCGTCTATAGCTATAGTGACAAAAATGTATAATACTTTGATAGACATCAAGTCTACAGGAACCAAACAGGAATGGGCATAATGCACTATGAAATCACAGTCAAGGGACTTTGCTGTGTAATCATCAATGCAGCATGCTCCATATGTGACGTCTCCCATTACTATTGTTTCCACTTGGCAAAATTGTTCAAGTATATCTGAGATTATTAATGAATATATGAGCAATCCTTCAGGAAGTTGAAGAGCAACCCTCTTGGCTCCATGCTTCTTGATATTCCATACTGTCTTATGGATCTCGAAATTATAGTTAGAAGGAAGAAGCTTTATGGCGTTGTTTAATTCTTCGTCTTTTAAAATCTCTTCAGGTATTTGGTTCATTACTCTACTGACTGTTTTGTTGGTTTTCACCAAAGAAAGTCCGTCTCCCTTCTTCCTCCCAACAAACCTCCTTTTAGGCTTCTCTTGAGGTACATTTGGAACATCTGAAACAGGTTTTTCTTGTATTTCAGCTTCAGATTTTTCAACCATTTTATCCTTTTTGATGTTTTTTTTTTGCTCGCAGATGCATCTCATTAAGCTTGTTTAGGCAGCTCATCGCAATATGCTTACTCCATTTTTCACCATAGATCAGAATGATGAGTTTATATTAATACAAATCAAAGTCTCACATGCTAGATTCAATGCTAAAGCCATTGAAATGGTAGTGGAAGGCTCGGTGTTTATATTTTCATTGTCTCCGTATTATCTTAGATTGAGATTTCCTTATGACTGTGTTGATGATGAAAGATCCAATGCAGAATTCGATAGTAAGAATGAATGCATCAATGTCAAAGTGCCGAAAGAAACAAAAGGACAACATTTCCCAGATTTGGACTTAACTTCTAAGCTTCTAGCAAGAACAAATGAACCGCAAGACCAGAAAGATCTGAAACCTTTAATTGAAGAGCTTGATTCTACACTGCAAGTAAAAGAAGAGGCTGAACAATTCGATTGGGAAATTCCTCAGACAGAAGCTACTAGTTTGTCTAAGACTGTATACGGATTCAATAACCAGTACGATGGAATCGTAGGTGCTTCTGTGGGAAACGGGAACGATATAAATGAACTTGGAGATCCTGAAACCACAGATGAAGCTAACAGAATAGTTGAAAGGTTGATCAAAGAAAACATCAAGTTTGATCCCGAATATTATGCTTCAGAGTTCTTGATATCACAAGATGATGAGGAGTATAAAGAACTTCTTGATTGGAAATCACCTTTAGTCACTAAGTTTTTAAAATGGTTTAAGCTGAAGCCACAAGAACAAATCATGCCTGTTGAGTTTACTGAGTTTGAACAAGAAAAGATGATGGATTTGCCTAAGAAGTCATATTTAGTATCGCAAGAGTATAAACCTGAATTGCTAGCATTGATAGCGTCTTTACTTTTTTCATACCATTTCGATTTAAGAGAAAATAATGGAGAGCATAACATAGAGAGTGCATGGACTATAGGGAAACTAACACCACAATTTGCATTTCTAGATAGTAAAATCTCAATTCCTAATGAACACAATACAGACAATTTATTACGAGCAGCAATTATCACTGGAATAAGAAGATCACTTTGTTATCCATTGCATCGTAATTATGAATTAGCCACCAAAGCTTGGACCGATGTATATTATAACTTACGTGGAGGTAAAAGATTAATCACTCGAGCATTAATAGATTTAAAAGAGTTATTTAGGTATCATGATATTTATTACGTGTACGATAAAATATGGTTACAAGATTTGGTAGCATGGTTTATCAATGATGTAAATGAAGCCACTATAAGGTATTTTGCTCACGATTTAAAGCGTGAGTTAGATAAAATCACTAAAGAAGACTTAACATTTGAAAAAGCCGATGCTGGTGATAGTGATGATGAAGAAGATGGTGAAGATGAGGAGATGATTCAATTAAACTTGAGAGAAATCGAACTCATGACGAGCCAGGCTAACGACCAAGTTTTATGATCAATTCTATAATATATTATTATTCTATCCTTCCTATTTCTTATCTTTTGTTATCTTTTCTTTTCATTTGTTTCTTCCATAGAAACATCCTCTTCACGGATAACTTCATTTTGTAGTATAGGACCTGATCCTAAATCTACAGACATGTTATCAGCGTTAGATTTATGTCTCTTATGGCTTCTTGGGTCAGATTGAATTCTTGGGTCAGATATACCTGATTCTGAAGGGGATCCGAAATAAGCACCAGGCTCTTCGGGTCTCCAGTGTTGGAACTGGATTACGTGTTGGAATGAAGTCATAGATTCTTGGGATGGTGGATTTACCAGTTTTGATTGTTTCTGTAAAGGTTGGGCTGTAATTGGTTTAACCTGCATTGCAACTGGCAGCCCTTTAGACAGAGAAGTTGACCTTGATTTGCTATGGGTTTTATCTGTAGGTCTTGGTCCCGGAAGGGACAGTTGTGGGGTATAATAAAGGGGGTATGGGTATAACGGGACTTGTTGTTGATATTGTTGATACATTTGGTTTTGGCCATCGATTTTACTTAAATCAATACTTTTAATATTACCAGGATTTGTAACTGGCATTGAATAATGTCTCTGATGAGTTAGAGGCATTTTAGGGAATCTTGAAGTAGGAGAACTAAGATTTGCAACTGCTTGAGCACCAATTTTAGCAGGTGAGCGCAGTCTTAATTTAGGTGGAGGAGCTGAAGGAGCCGTATTTTGACTACTGGAGGATCCAAATCTATAGTTAACTGGGTAGTCTACACTACTGGAACGACTGTGGGATGAATCCTCGGAGTTTGTGACGCACATCAGTGGGATAAGGTGGCCTGGAACGTTGGCGTTCATGGCAGCAGTAATTATTTCGTGATTCTTTTTAGCAATATCTAATCTTATTTGTTCTTGTCTTGTTTTTTCTTGTTCAGTCTTTAGCTTTACTGCTTCTATGAATGCTGGTTCTGAATAGGGAAAGTCATCTCCTAGAATAGACGCTAGCGATTTTGGGTCAATATTTTTAGTTTGCTGTGATATAGCCTCGTCTTTTGGAGATTTTTGTTCAAGGGTCCTATTTATAGTTTTAGGGGTTTCCTTGGGTATATTTATAGGTGGTACCAGCGGTTCCATATTGCTGGGACTCTTTTCTATAAGTGAATGCACACTTATTGCTTTAGGCGGCATTCCATCTGCTATAAATTAAACTATTTCCGCGCTCCTTTCAATATGAAACAATGTATATTGATGTATCGAATACTGCGAATACTGCGAATACTAGAAATCTTCCAATTCGAACACTAACTTCCCATCCATCTTACGTAATTGCTTATAATATTGTTTGAAGTTGTTTCGCCAATCAACAAACACATCAACTTTAAATTTAATCTCGTTATTGGTCATGAGCCCTAATCCTTCATCGATCCAGGCCTTCTTAACTATTAAGTTAATCTCGTCATGATAATTGTATTTAAGTAGAGTGTTGGCGAATCCTGAACTCCAGTTCAGAGACCAAGGATTTAATATCGACAGCTCATGAGATTGTGTTGAATAATCAATGAGATTATCGATGCTATAGCTTGATTCTTTACTGTAAAACTTGCAAAAGGACACGAAAGACCCGTTTTGGCTTTTGGGTTTCAATAGTTTTATAAAAAACAGGTCCTTGACTTGTCCATTTAAAAGGGTTGAAAGCGGCTTTTCAAACTTGACTGGTAATGTTAAATAGTCTAGTTTCTGGTACTTAATTGATGTTTTGGTGAGCCAATTGGATCCAATTATATCAATTATTAAATCAAATTTATAATTATTTATATTTGATTCATTGATAACTTCATCGCTATGTTTGAACATCGATTCCAAAACATTTATGGCCATTAAATCGGGTTTCTTGAAATTGATAGGGATCTTTTCTCCTGGTAATATTATATCATCATTCTCAAGATTAAACTCAATTACATGGAAAACTCGGTTAGGACCTTTGAATTGAGCAACAAAATTCTCCACCAACTCAACATTGTTATCCTCCACTACCAAAACTATTGTTAAGCTTGAAAACTCATAAAATGATGAACATAACACTTGAATCAACGTATATCCCAAATTAGTGTCGGCACCATTAATCAAAACAACAGGCAGTTCATTGTTCTTCAAATGCTGTAATGCCTGCTTACTTTTACAGTAAAGAACAGGTAAAGCAGAAAACTTTGCTAAAGTTGGCAATTCAACAGGCTCGTCAGCAGCTTGAATTTTGAAAGTTGGGTCAATAGATTCAAACTTATCGAACAAATCATCGTCAATCTTGATAATAAAGTCCCTTTGTGGATTCAATAATAACGTTGTACTTAAAGAACCTTTCCTACTAGCCGGGCTCACCGTTCCAAACACTTTATCACCTTTAGCTAGACCGTTTTTCACATTGGCACCAATATCTACAACAATTCCACTGAATTCATACCCTAATCCGACATTAGTATCACTTAAGTTGTAGTAATACTTGTTGATCTTACTAATATCAAAAGAATTCAATGAGGCATATTTGACTTGCACAAGTAGATTATTACTAGAAATTGGGAGTTCGATTGTAGGATAATTAAAATTAATCTCTGTATCCTTATTAATAACCGAAATATCCTTCACATGGCATTTTTTCAAGTCTCCTAACACTTTACTCTTACGTTTAGGAGCTTCAGGCTGAAATGTGGGTAATGGCTTTGGACCTTCTTTATTTCTTGAAATATATTGCAATTCAGGTGGGATTCTCTGGAATGGATTTGATTTACGTTTATCATTTTCAATATCTTTCAAATGTTTATGATGTTCTTTTAAATCTTCTTCCGGTTCGGGTGCAAAACCAACTGTCTTTTTGGGTTTTGACATGATGCATCCATTTGATCCTTTTCGCGAATTGCTATAAGTAGATGATTGCCGTTATATTTAGTTATATAGTCTCGTTACTAATAAGTATATGGGGGATTCAATTCCATATTAACCTTTTCCGCCATCCGTTGTATTTCCTGATACCGATAGTGTTGGCAGTTTTCATCCCAATTTCAATTATAATCTTATTACCAATTGATTATGTACAACACAATACAGATCAGCCTTTACATTTGTTTGCATTGCCAGATAATGTGATTTTGATATTGTGGAAAACAAAATATTGGGTCACATTCATGTTAACATGGTTGGTGTTACCTTTGTTGAAAGATTACTTCAAAAGTGGACAGTTTAAGTCGTATAATAAGTTGACGGAGGCACTTCGAGAAAATGTCAGATTCCAACTTATTATCTTAGGAGTGTCTATAATAGGAGTTATTTATTTAATGTTGGAAGTAGGATTATCAGCAAATCACTTGAGGTTGATGATTATTGCTTTGTCTCATTTCTATGGGTTAATTATGGTATTGTGGCTTATGGCTCATGGCTTAATAAATATCCCTAGAAATAAGTGGACTTTTGGTAGTATAATAGGCAATTTGAATTATTATTACTTAAAAGTCCCTACATTAACTGATAAGTTAGAAGACTGTAAGATCTCATTTAAAGAAGATATTTTAAAAGTTTTATTATTGTATAAAGATCATATCAATGAATTGGAAGCTAATTTTATTTATAGAGATTGGATTATTGAATTATATAATCAAATTCCTGGTGATTTGAAGGAAATGATGGAGTTGCAGATCAATAATAACCTTCATACTGATCAAGTTATTTCAAGATCAGATATCAACAACAAATATTTAAAAAGTTTAACTGCTAGTTTTAAGTCTAATTTAAATAAATTGATTGCTTATGAATCAGAGTTTAATGCTTTGTTCTATAATATTACCTTGTTGGAAGATTTGTCAAGTTCTTCCATGGATAACTTGAACTTTAGGTTTGATAATGTTTCTAAACAAAGATTTATTTGGTTGTTTTATGTCAATCCAATCTTGAACCGAGTATACTCAATTATTTTATTTGCAATTTCATTTATCATAATAGAATCAGAGTTCTTCCATTCAACCAAACTATCATTAATTAATTTGATTTTTACTAAAGTTGATAGCAATTCATTTAAATTCATAATTACAAGCTTCTTTTTTTCATTTATGTTAATCTGTGCTTTGAATTCCTTGAGTAAATTAAAGATCTTTGATGTGTATCATTTAGTGCCTCATAAATCTGACCCAGTCTCAACTAGTTTTTATGCTACATACATTGCTAGATTGACTATCCCATTATCGTATAATTTTATTACTTTGTTTATATCCAGATCTTCTATCTTTGAAGACTGGTTTGGTAAATCCATTCATCTAACTGGATTATTCAATTTAATGAATAATTGGATTCCTAGACTTTTGCTAATCCCTGTTACCTTAACGGTATTTAATGTTTACGATAAATTAAAGAGAAGATTAGGATTAAATAATGATTTTTATGAGAGTTTTGGGTTCAGTGAAAATGATGATGACTTAGAGAATGCAAACAATAAACGTAAGGATTTAATCATAGTTGAAGCCAAACGTATTATCAATCGAGAAGTAAATAAAAGACTAAACAACCATTCAGTTGAGCCTATCAGATCTTTCAATTTGCAAAGTGCTGCCGACATGAATTATGAAAATAACCGAAACAATTTCCAAACCCAACTTATTAATTCAGCTAACAGAATAGATTTTACGGAGGAGGAAAATGAGCCACCTAAAACGTCTATGTGGACAAATCTTTCCAATCAATTTAATAACATCAAGACCCGATTCACCAGAAATGCATCCTATAGAGACGATCCCTTAGACAACTTTGATTATGATGAAGATGCTGATGATAATTTAGTGTTGTAGAAGTGTATATTATTTATTTATATTTCATCTGTATTAGGTTTCGCATACATACCAAGTCCCTGCATTCTCGTACATTGTACATTGTTTATTGTTCAATGAACATTGGGCATTGTAGCATTGTACGACACCTGGAACATCGACTATTGTAGTATTCGTTTTTGTGTCGGAAAGTAGTTAGAAGCCAAAAAACGTGTTATTGAAGGGCAAACTTTTAAAGATTACCTTGGTTGTCTGAACATCTTCTCGCACGGCTCTGAAGTTGTTTGCTACAGGGAAACCCAATAAGGTTATTGATGTACTAACCTAATCACAATAAGGGAATCTTGAGCTTAATTAAGTCAGCAATTAAAGTAAATAAGAGCTTATTATTTCGGCAATAATTCCCCTCGTAAACCGAAATATTAGAGATTTGGGTTTATTTACGCCCAACATTATTCTACAATGGTCTCTGTAATAGTTCCCACAATGTTTCTACAAATGGTTCTACAATGCCGCAATACAATGCTCAGCAAGCATCGTGCTACCATCAATGGCCACATTCCCGGCCCAAGAATAAACTTGGAATGTGATGAATTACTTATGCTCTCAGACGGCTCCTCATAATTTCCCAATTAGCGTTCTTCATGGCCCAATTCGGCAACTCAGATTCCGAGCCTGGCTTTGTTCGAGGAATTAGGATCTGTTTTTCTGTCATTAGTCGCAGCAATAGCTAACCTAACAACGGAGATGTCAGCGGGGAACATCCATCCACTCCGACATTGCATTACATCTAACAGCGCTAAAACTGTTTAAAGATTTCGTAGGATACTACACACTGTTTATCATACCCTTAGTAATAGTGAGCCCTACCAACTTCATCTCAGGGAATGTTCTGATGACATTGCGAACTGACAATGTCATTGTTAATTGTAGTAGTTCTCAATTGGTGGAGAAGATTTCCTATTGTTAATTGAAATGAGGTAAACATTTCCGGGGCTCAAAGCAGTGATGCTGAAACGACCACTAGTGGTATATAAGACGTCGAAGTTACCGAGATACATCAATAATGTTGCGTATAATCCAGTTCTTGGCATTACTTGTTGCTTGTGTTGCTCTTGTTCCAAGAGCAGCTGTTCAACCTTCCAGTGATGTCTTTTACACTCCACCAGAAGGTTATGAAAGCGAAAGTGTAGGTACCATTTTAAAACACAGACAAGTTCCTTCTCCAATTAGAAGTACTTTTTTCAAAGTCAATGTTCAAAATGCATGGCAATTCTTAGTGAGATCCGAAGATTCTCACGGTAATCCTAATGCTATTGTTACCACTGTCTTCCAACCATGGAATGCTGACAATACTAAGTTGGTCAGTTACCAAGTTGCTCAGGATTCTGTTAATGTTAATTGTGCTCCTAGTTATGCTTTTGTTGATGGTGGTCTGTATTCAACAGTCACCTCACAAGCTGAAATGTACTTGATTCAAACTGCTTTAGATCAAGGTTATTATGTTGTGAGCCCAGACTATGAAGGTCCCAAATCGGCCTTTGCTGCTGGATTCCAAGCCGGAAAAGCTGTATTAAACTCCATTAGAGCCACTTTAAACAGTACTGACATTACTGGACTTCTGCCTGATGCTGCTACTATTTTATGGGGTTACTCTGGTGGATCTTTAGCTAGTAGTTGGGGTGCTGCTTTGCAACCAACTTATGCTAAAGAATTAAGTGCTAACTTAAAAGGTGCTGCTTTTGGTGGTTGGGTAACTAACATTACTTCTATTGCCGTTTCAGAGCCTTACGTTAATAACGGTCCTTTTGCTGGATTTGTTGCTGCTGGTATTGCTGGTATTGGAAATGAATACCCAGAAGTCCATGATGCTTTACCAGATGCTATGTACCCAGACAAATACCTGAAATTCCAAGAAATTTACAATGACTGTATGATTGTTATGCTTCCATACTTCAGTTTCAACAATTTCTTCAAAACATCTGCCAGATACTTTATTGATGGTCTTGGAATTTTATTGACTGATCCTTTCAAGTCTATCTTGAAATCAATTACTTTGGGTGTTGATCCTCTGATTAAACCTGAGATTCCTCTTTTCCTTTTCCACGGTCAAAAAGATGAAATCGTCCCTTACAACGAAGCTGTAAGAGTTTTCGATACTTGGTGTGCTGAAGGAATTGCTTCATTTGAATTCACTTCTGCAAAGTATACTGAACATCTTGCTGAAGCTGGTGATGGTAGTGCTGCTGCTCTTGCTTGGATTAAAAAGACTTTTAATGGTGAACCTCCTGTTGTAGGTTGTCAATTCACCGAAAGAGACTCTAACGTTCAATACCCAGGAGCTGATGCCTCAATTGCTAACTTCATAAAAGCATTCTTCGCTAATGCTCTTAATCTCCACATTGGTCCTAATGATGATAACTTGGATTACTCGGGAAGTAGTTTAGTCTCTGGCTCCCCATCCAGTTAATCTTGATATCGTTTTCGAATTTTCCTGTTTTGTACTATTTGAATATAAAATGTATTTTTATTGTACTCTCTTACGTCTTTTGATTGGTCTGCTTGGTCAGTTGTTTGGCTAAGCCAATATATAAGATAGTTATTATGGAGTATTAAGTAATTTTGCAGCAATTTGACAACAACCCCACTTTAGTTGGTTTGCATCCTTCGGCAGCTTTGAAACAGAATTTTGCAGTCGTTACATAATCGCATTTTAACCAAGATTAAAAATCATTAAAGTCTAACGCTATGATAGTTTCTAATTCAATTATTTGACATCAATATAGATCTTAGAGCTTTGCTTGATACTTGAATTTCGTTTATTTTAAAATTTGAAATAGACATTGAAACAATCCAATTCTTACTCTGTAAACCTTTTTATGTAATCGCATTTAAATGAAGTCCTAGCTTCCCGAGCTGCCAATCTAGAATGACAAATTAGATTAGAAGAAGAGTTACTATCTTGGTATAATTAAATCCTTATCTGTTTTCTTGGCTCTTTGAATCACTCCGTTTCAATTATGAAGGAGTTATACACCTAAACTTTTAGATTTAAAAATCTTGTCAGAAAGTTTCAAACAGTCTTGACCAGTAATTCTAGATTTTGTTCTCTTGATCACAGGGTATTATGCATATCAGATGCGGAACAACTGTTTCCATTCCCTTTTTATGCTCAAATAGGTAATTTTGGTTGGAATCTTGGAGTTAAAGAGAGGGTAGCAGTCTCCGAGTGGTGACACTTTCTGGTGGTGACACTTTTTTGTCTTATATTTATTCTTCTATATAGTTCTGTATTTTACCTTCTATCTTCTTTAAATGTCAAACCCTGATGGACCAGACTACACCACTGGAGATGGTGTTCTAAATTTGCTTTTTGCTTTGCATAATGGTGCTAATCATGGTACCGGAGTTATTCCCTTAGCAGCTTTTGGTCAAAACCTTGTAGGCAAAAACCTTCCGCCAAAGCTTTTCGAACGTATGGACATGAGACAAGTAACTTTGTTTGGAAACTATCCTATTTATGAAGGTCCTGTAATATCTTCAGTCTTTGCAGGAATATTTTTGTTAATTTGTATCAGTCATTTAGCACTTTTCTTCTTAAATTTTACAAGAGGCCACTATTTTTACATGTCTTTCGCTTGGTCATTAGTAGCCTTGTTTAAATTTATAGGTTTTATCTTACGAGCCTTTTGGTTTTCAAATGTAGTAGAGATGAGAAAGTATATCAGCAGTGAAATATTTTTGACTGTGAGTTCTGTCTTGCTTATTACAGTGAATTTGGTTTTAGCTCAAAGAATTTTTACTTGGAGACATCCCGTAGGAGGGTCTAGGAAACTATTTACTAATACTATGGCTGGCCATTATGTTGGTGTACTTTTGTCTTTGGTTTTTACTATCTTCTGTTCCGTGATACCATATCTTAGATTCCTAAGTACCTACAGCTATAACGCTTATAAAATTTGTGTTGCAATCTCAGCAGTTATAGTTATAGTGTATTCGGTTTCGGCAATCAGCTTGGTTGGTCTTGCTTACTTCTTTAAACCTACTGCAAATGATGATAATTTATACACCTACCAACCATGGTGGATAGAATCATTCCATCCCTTTTACTTTGTAAGAAAAAATGCAGCTAGGGATGCTGAAGAGACATTCATGAAAAGAAATCATAACCATAGACACGCCATTAGAGTAATTGCAGCTACTCATCATCATTATAATATGGTTGAAGGTTTAACCAATCAAAGAGGTACTCTAAAACATAACAAATCAATTATGATTGTTACCATTACTACTCTTATCACTCTTACGGAGAGTATTCTTAGAGGAATTGTTTGTGTTACACCAAAAGAAACATGGAAAGGATCTGTCTTAACAAAACCTATGGTTGCATATCTTTTCTGGGGAGGGTTTGAAGCTTTGGTTAATATTATTTATTTAGTAGGGAGAGTTGATTTGAGATTTTATAAGCCGGATGTTTTACCAAAGAAAGTAAGAAGTATAATAACAGCCGAGCAAAGCTTGGGGGTTTCTAGAATGCCATCTGATAATGAAGAGGAAGAAACGGAAGATATTAATGAGTCTGGAACATATGAAACTAATAGTACTGATCCTCCTCACTATACAGAATCAAAAATTTCGGATATAAGTGAATTCAACTTTTGAAAAGTGCTTTTTCATAGTAATATATACAATTGTTTGTATTTTTTTTTTTATATTTGTAGTACACGAGAGTCTCCAGTGTATTCAATAAAATTTTCTAATCTTTTTTGTGCCAAGTACGTTTTTTCTAGCTTTGGCTGGCTGTAAATCTTTCAATGAATTTAGCCACTAATATAGCTGCAAAGAGCCTAAAAAGGAAAGTGAGAAAACTGCGAATCGATCTATTCGTCTGATATATAAGAGCAAACTTTTAAATAGTCACAATAAATTATATTATAAATAAAATTAACTGGCAAGACTCACCAGATTTGAAACTCGTCGAAGTATCCAATATTGGTCTTCCAATTCATTATTCCATTAGAAACTGTATTTCTAAGCTCATCTGACATCTTAGGAGGCCCACAAACAAGAATTGCAACATTATCCTCAAAATCTTCTAAAGATTTGTCAATTATATCCTTTAAAATAGGTTTACGATAATTTAAATGGCCCAATGATGAAAAGTCATCTTCTTTCTTTTCAAGCATTTCATCTTCTCCTGTTACGTAAACTTCTATGTCAATTGAAACCCTGTCTAATAAAGGTCGATAAACATCTAAGTAACTGGTCAGTTTAATAATCCAAATTAATTTACCTTTTGTAAAGCAAGAGGCAGTCTCAATGACACCTTGAATTCCTGTACCACCAGCCACACATAATATCTGATCGAAGTTCTTAACATCAAGGTAACTTCCTCCCCCATATCGACCTTCGACACAAGTCAGACATTGATATGATCCTCTATTTGCTTCAACTTTATTCCATAATCTACGGGTAAATCCTTTTTTAACTTTTAAATAACCTGTAATTTTGTCGCCCTCTAAAGTAATTGTAAAAGGATGATTTTCCCAGAAATTGAATTGTTTCAAATAAATATAGCCGTAAGCTCCAGGAGTATGATACCACCATTTGGGACGATCAATTTCTAGCTTCAAAATGTCAGGACCCAAAATGGTTACTCTTGTAGAACGGTATCCGAAAGAAAAAACACGAATGAATCGTATAAATCTGTCAAGGAACCATATGCTACAAGCAGCAATTACCCACTCAAGCCATCCCAAAATGTTACAGTGGAACCAACACATTATAATATAAATAACACCAAACAATATATGCATGGTATAGAAATATTCATAAAAATGGCGTCTAAAAATATAAAGCGATTGAAGCACTATAGCTCCACAAAATACAGTGGCAGCTACTCCTGAAGCAAAATAAGGTTCCATTAAATTCATTGTATAATGGCCCTTTGACTGGATAGTATATGCCACGGAGTGAATAACAGCATCAACAAACATCCAACGAGCAACAACTTTATGGAAATGAATACACGTTGAATGTGACCATCCAGTGACCCAACTAAGTAAATTATTTCTTCCTGAAAATAGAATTACAAGTGGAATTTTGCCAAAGCTCATAATTCCACTTCTATCTCCCAAAAATCTTTGCCAAGCAGCATTAGTGCTTGTTGTAAACTCACCATCGTTTTGTCTGTAAGGTATACAATAGAAAACTACCTGAAGCACGAATAACATGAAATCAGCCAAAAATTGGATTCTATTAGGAAGTAAGCCAACAAATGGCTGTGCAAAACGACCATTTGGAAAAAGTGGAAGAATTAACACACTGGCTTGTAAACGTCTAAATAACTTTGAGCCACCCAAGCTCCGAGGGATAAGCAAGTTTATAAACAAATTATAAACAGCACAACCAGCTATTAATACAATAAAATAGGCTATAATACCAACACTAAACCAAGTTCCCACATCCAAGTTGAAATAATAAGCATAATTTCCCCTTTTATAACTTGCAATAGCAGTCATATTAGTAGTAATAGCTGTATAAAGCGGAGCTGAAATGTTTCCGATTTCATAGTATTCTTGATGATGTGCTGTAGCATTTTCAAATACGCTCTGGTACCATTGGCGATCCCATTCTCCGTCACTATAGTGTAAGCAAGTGTCTTCTAAATATTTATAGATCTTGTTCAAAGTTTCAGTATCATTATTCCCCAACTCATTAGAACAAAGCAAAATGGTTCCTACTGCTGGAGGATAATTACACAACGGACCAAAATAAATTCCCCAAGCTCCAGTAGCAGGCACAACCCCTCGAAATTGATCGTTTGGATATCCCCAATTTAAATTTTTGTAGTAATAATAGCATGTCCAAAATTGTTTTAAACCTGGACTCATGTAAGTCTCTAGATGGATGTGATTTCCATTACAGCATAGAAATAGGTATAATAAAAACAACAAGTTCATAGGGGTCAATTGAAAAATAATGTTGGAACATGTTTCTCATCTTGATAGCTGGGCTTTTTTAGACAAAATATTTGCTCATATCTTCTGTTTTACGATGGTGCACCAAAGTGATCCCAAAATACTTATTTTACAGATGTTACTATAAGAAGGGCTAAAGAGGATTATCAATGGGGTTTGGAGAAAGTGCCTCGAACAAAGTTTCCAAGAAATTTCCAACGCAAGAGGAGTTAAAAGATTTAAAAATAGAGATACGGAGGAAAATCTTTTTAAATGTTTTTTTTGTGGATACCAAAAGGTTAATCAGGTTAATCTTGTTCCTTGAATTTTTTGCGGTCATACTTATATACATATCAGTCTTTCACAAGAGATCAGGTAGAAATTTTTTTGGGAATTAATTTTTTTATTAAATATATCAAAATTCTTTTCTTCGCATTTTGCAAAATTCACACAAAATAATAGGGCCGCATAATAAATTGGAAAAAGAATCACCAAAAAAGATAAAAAAATTCTAGTAATAAATAGAAGTGTAAGTTTCACATACCAAAAGAGTTTACAAGTCGAAAATCTTGTTCATTAACTCTGAAAAATATTTAGATGATCTCTTTCGGGTCTAACAGCAATTTCATCCCTATAGAAGGAGTTGTTGGGATAAAACCTAACTTTTTATATAATTTTACCCCGGCAGGGTCTGCAGTCAGATCATTTATTTCTGGGGTTTTCAATGTTTTGTCACGCATTCTACCACAATAAGTTTCCTAGCTTTGGATATTTCCTTGCTGGGATTCATAGCTTTGCTATAGTTTTGCAATATTGTTTTATATGAATGGAGCCAAACTAAAAGAAAAAGCAATGGATGCTGATATTTTATAGAAAGCATTTATCTTGACGTTAGAGTAAAGAATCAACGAATTTTTTCCTGCTAGCGTATTAGAACCAAGGTAACACTGCGTAAGCACCGCTGTTAGAACTTAATTCCGGTTAAATCCCTATCCGGTTGTATCCATATTTGGAAATAGTTTTCCTCGGAGGGTACCATATACGGATAGTAGGAACTGAGTTGGTGTACTGGTGTTCATCGGGCTTTTCCTAAAACAGTTTTTTCCTTCAACTTTTCTCTATAAGCCGTGAATGTTTAGTAAGTATTATCGGGATTTAACGCTTTTGTAATGAATCGATTTTTTATTGGTGTAAAACTCGGAAGTTTTACACCAACTAAAGTCCAGAACAATTGCCTTCGGATCTATGACAAACAGATTCATTAACTATTTAAGCCATGATTTCTGCCATAAATTATTATTATTAAAATTAATTCTACTCAATAAACTGTGAAGAGATATACTATGAATGTGCCAAACAAATTTACTGGCTTTACTATAGCTGAACCAAAAGATTTCAATAACCCTAAAGTACAAGAATTTGAACCTAAGAAATTGTACCCCCATGATGTTACTGTGAAAATTCAAGCATGTTCTGTTTGTGGTACTGATCATCATGTTTCTTCTGGTGGTTGGGGGGATTTCCAAAGAAATGACTTAGTTGTTGGACATGAGATAGTAGGGAAAGTCGTTGAATTAGGTGAAAGTGTTGCAGAATTCAAAGTAGGCGATGTAGTTGGAGTTGGTGCTGCTTGCAATTCTTGTGGTATCTGTAGTATGTGCATTAGCAATAATGAACAATACTGTGAAAAGATGATTCCAACATATAACTGTGTTGATATGCACTCAGACAACTATGTTTCTCAAGGTGGTTTTGCTAACTACATTAGAGTTTCTGAAAGATTTACTTTTAAAGTCCCTCAAGGTATGTTAGCTGAGGTGGCTGCTCCATTTTTCTGTTCTGGTTTGACAGTTTTTTCGCCATTAGTTAGAAACTTAGTTCCTTATTCTAAGCAAAAGGTTGGAATCATTGGTATTGGTGGATTGGGGCACTTAGCTATTCAATTTGCCCATAAATTTGGATGGGAAGTTGTTGCCTTCTCAAGAAGTTCACGTAAGAAGGATGAAACATTTCAATTGGGAGCAGATGATTTCATTGCTACCGGAGAGGATAAAGATTGGGTTCCTAAGCATAGAAAGTCTTTTGATTTAGTATTAAACTGTGCTACTAGCTTTGCAAGCCTTGATATAGATCAATTCATTGAGGCCATTAAACCAAATGGTAAACTTATTGGTGTTGGATTACCTGATTATACAGAAGAAATTAAGCTTAATGCTCTTAAATTTGGAAATAGTGCTATATTTATCGGTTCTTCCATAATCGGATCAAAGAAAGAAGTAAAGCAAATGTTAGAGTTTGTACAGGATAATAATATAGAGCCATGGACCGAGATTTTGCCTATTAATGAAGAAAATTATAGACAAGCATTGACTAGAATAGGAAAATCTGATATTCATTATAGAATTGTTTTGAATGATTTTGAGAAATTCTTCGAGTCTTCTTAAATTTGTTAGTTAATACACTTTTTCTTTCTACCTTTGAAAATTTAAACTAATTGTACTAATTTGAAGTTATGAGCGTCAGAGAATTTCTTCATGCACTCTTCATGCACTCTTCATGCGCGGCACGATTAGCGAAAATTTGCAGTTTGACTAAGAAAGTTAAAATGAAGCTTAAATAGGAATATGCGGCAGATCGATAGAGAATTATTTAAGGTAATTATGTAAGAACAGATTCTCTTTTATACACCTGGAAAGAAATAAGAGTTACTGTGTTGGTGTACCGAAGTGAATCTGTGTTGGTGTACCGAAGTGAATCTGTGTTGGTGTAC